>OY769908.1:18484569-18634569 GCA_963669185.1 Dyspetes luteomarginatus | reverse complement strand
AAAATGCATCGCAAAACTGCAAAAAATAACTGACAGGCAAGACAGGCTTTAATATATATAATATGGCAACATACTTTTGGGCTCATAAAAGCCAAACTATGCATATAAATCTTGCGTCTCTCTGACACACGACGCGAGTATCAATTATTTTATTTTATTATTTTCAATGTATATAGACACAGATTTTTGTAAGAATTTTAATGATCTCGAAACTTTGATTGCTGATGAGATACCGAAACTTTGATAAAATCATCCAATGTGTATATGGATATTAATATTTTTAACGACTGTATATCCGACGAATTACGAGTTGCTGACAAATATTTATCGATGGAAAGGACGTTGGAAGGAAGATATAAAAATTATTTTTGCACACTAACAAAACAAACCGATTAATTTCGAGATCCCAATTCACAAGCTCATATCTCCCAACAAAAAAAAAATATTTCGAACATTTCTGTGCTACATTTTTTGTACGAGTTCGCATGGCGATACGAGTGTACGTGAGTCGCGACAATTTGCAGACTCGATGGTGATAACAAATTTTTTACTGCACTCGTCAACCTTGCTCGCTTTTACTTTTTAAGCTCTGAGGCAAAGAAAATGAACGGTGGGTTTGAAAAAAAAAAAATGCTCGCTCCGATATGCAGTTTTCTAGTTGCTCGAGGGTCGTCGAGGTGTTCCTGCCGCATATAAACGGCGATAAAGAGGATATATATCTATATAGTTACCGCTATACGTATCATAGTGGAACTCGGCACTAATGACTGCAATTTCAAGGCTGCTCATTTTTTCACGCTGAAAAATTTCAAAGAGCTCGAGCTTGTTCCATTTCAAGTTATGGCATCAAAAATTTTGGCTCTTTTTGCACTTCACATGAAGCGAGTGACACGTTTCACTTGCGGCAAAAATTGTGATGCTCCTTTCCGATTATGTTTCCTTTAAAGATGTGATGGGCCTCTATAGGCCCATCACAGCGCCTCTTTAATATGTAATATATATATGTATATATATATATATATAACGGGAGTCTCGCGAAAGATTGTCTAGTTTCGCCTAGTTTCGCCAGAGATTCTTGTATCGCACCTGATTTCTAATTTTACTTATAGAAAAAAAAAACTGATTAATTTTCGTACCTTTCCCCAATAGTGGAACTATAATTTTCGTCGAATTTATACCAAAGAGAGAAGCTCTATCGATAGTATAAGCATTATACAGTACAGAAAAGCACACTACAAGTGCATACAGTACACGTTCGTGTATTTTAAAAATCTCGTAGCAATATCGACCGAGCGTCGTTTCCCCCTCTACTGGCGGTACCGGCGTAATGAGGAGCCAATGAGAAGATCTCAAAGTTGAGAAGTGGGCGGGACAAAGAATCGGGCGCATCAAGCGAATAAATATAGGGGTAAATCAAACAACAATTGACCAAGAATCAAATGAGCGTTTAGTGTGCATATAGGAGGAAGCGCCGGTGCTTCTTATTTCCTTTCGAATGCACCTTTTCGCTTAACGGCCTGGGGGCAACCATTACGTTTCCTCTAATGTTCCTTCACTTCATTTTAATGCCCCTCTTCTCGTTCAGACTTTTATGATTCTTCATTTTCATCAGGCTTTATGTGCACCAGCCGCGATTTGCCAGAGAAAGAGACAGAGAAAGGCAGGCTCTTGCACTTCAGCTTCGCTGTTCAGCATCCCTCGTCTCTTACAACTCGTTCTTTTTTTAGGTTCATTAGCGACAATTTCTTTTCTGCTGTTTGTCATAACGGACGAGCGAACAGCACAAACTTCACAGTTTCTCCCTCGGGCAATTTCTTTCCTCCTTCTTATTCGTCTCATCGCGTATATCCATCTGATTCCTCCTTTTGACTGTCTATATATATATATATATATATATATACATGTGTGCGGGTAGCCCAGAACTCGCTGGAAAAGAGCGCGACGATTAACACGCATACGAGGCAAATATGCTGGCATGATACGGGAAAATCGATCGTTCTCGAGCTCCGCGGCCAGCAAAAATTTACACCGATCAGTTATATCGTGCGTGATGTTTCTCACGAGACGATTTTTATACGGGGATTTCTTGTCGATGTTAAAAGTCCAGCAGAGTAGAGCCTTCGGGCGATCTCGATCCCTTGATCGTTACGCCTTCACTCTGTCTTTTGCACGCACAAAATGGATGCGAGCACGTTTTCGACATTTGCCAAGAGCGTTCGTGCAAATAAAACACGTGTGTTTGTGTGCGAGGGTACATTTGTATGTACATAAATATATACGAGGGTGCGAGGGAGTAACTATATATATATATATATATATATATATATATATATATATATATATATATATATATATATATATGGTGTGTGTGTGTGTGAGAGAGAGAAAGAGAGAAGAGAACGTTGCCTGAAGGTTTGAGCAGCCTGTGTTAAACTTTGAGTGGGAATGAGATTGTACCGTATATATTCAATACTGGAATATTAGCATAGCTACAGGGGAGTGCTGTGTGTATTTTGTAGAATCATGTTATAGGGCAAATCTGGTACATATTTTCCAACAGTTGCCCTGAAGAATATTCTCGGTCCAGGAAATATCACGAGTCGATGTCACTATTTGACGAAAATCAAGGAAAAACTTAAAAATTATTTTTGCACCAAATTAAGCATTAATATAATAATTATATGAAATATTTTTTTCATATAATATTATTTAATGAATAATCTTAACTATGTGAAAAATTATAAATTGCGATTTGTTTGTCCCTAAGACTCTCAATAAAACGGCCTGACCCAAGAACGACGAGACAAATGACTGTGTACAATTTTCTGCATTTACCTTTCACGACAACTCGTGTGGGACGATAATTCTTCGACAACCGGCAACGCTATATTATACAGTTTTCGCGCATTAAAAGGCCCTCCCAGTTGGAAAATTCAATGCGCATATAATGAATAATGAGTACGACACGTACGGAATGAATAATGAACGTGTCTCATTCTTTTTCGAAAAATTCTGGATAGCCGAGAATAGCATCTGTGGATCTTACGACAGGGCGGATGTCCCGGAGGAGAGACTTTCTGCCACGTTTTTCCCAGTAGGTGGTCGAAAGGAAAACGTCGAGACTGTGCGAACAAGTTTTACCTTTCTTTCTTTCTGTCTCTCTCTCTCTCTCTCTCTTCCTCTTTCGCTGACCGCTAGGACAAAGTTTTCCAATCTCCAGGCGGAGTTGACCAAAATACGCCCACGAGTCCCAAAGCCAATTTCATTTTATCTATGGTGAATCTATACCGGTTGAAAAAGGTGACGCAGACTGGACATTCTTGGACGGATTATAACCAGCAAAATAGAAATTCTCGTGCTGACGCCAGGCACGCGTCTCACCCTGGGAGATAACGGGGTGGCCATCACGTAGAATCGTCGAGAGAGAATCCTGTGGCGTTTCTTCCTGGTATTAGTGCTCGTGTTTTTTAAATCTTCTTCGGTCTTGGAAAACCTTTTGAGAAAAAAGATCCAAGAAATATTGAAATGAATAAAAAAGAACCACAAATGAGAGAGAGAAGAGCAAGAGAGAGAGAGAGAGAGAGAGAGAGAGAAGAAAAAAAGAATAAATTGAAGCAGGAACACATGCTGAAAGCCCTGAGGCTTCACGCCTTTTCCTCCATCATCCGGTAGATCGTCAACCCTCGTCGTTATCGTCATCGTGCATCGTCATTCTGACGCATCCATTACAACCGCCAGGCAAAATACTCGGCAAAGTTCATTTTGCAACATGCGAGAGAGAGAGAGTTGAAAACTCGTAATAACGGTAAAAGAAACGATCCTCTCGTATATGCGCGTGGAGTAAACGTCGCGAAAACTGCAAAACACGAAGGGAAAGATTACCAGAGAGCGTTTCGAGCAACGAGAGGGTTGCAAGAATTTACAAATGCACACGCGAGCTCGTCATATAGAGTAATACCATACAGTTTTCTCAAGAGTATGCATGTATGTATGGAATTCAAAATGACACCTCGGGGGATGTGGAATTTATCCGAGTTCGATTCATCGCTAAGGGCGGGAATGGTCGTTTCTCCAGATCGTTGAGCCATATTTGTGGAAGAAATATAGTAGAGAACCATGATATACACGGTATATGTGAGGACTATATACATTAAAAATGAAAAATAAAAACTTAATATCCACAAATTTACGAGTGTGAAAAAAAATCATTCCAGCGAAATAGAATAATGACAATGATCACGAAACTTGAAAGTTTTGCGCGTTGATCATTATAAATTTTGCGTGGGGCTACAATTAAATGTGACTAACGGATCTTGCCAAGCCTACGGGGCAAAAAGACGTTTTTACACCTGTGAACGTTTCGGGAAAAAAAAAAAAAAAAAAAAAAAAACATTTTGCTCCCGAGAGATGAGTTCTATATTTTTTCTCTCCTTAATTGCGGATAATCGACTGAGAATTCACGATATATGAAAGCTGAGAGCTCGATGCCTTTGGCAAAGCGGTGAATTCTTGAAATACGAAACGAGAAAAAAGTATTATTATTATTTTTTTTTTTTCATTCGTGCTAGAAAAGATGGGTCGTTATGTGCGGGATTCTAGGATCGGGCCACGTGTATCCTATTCTTTTCGATGTTGATGCTCGGTCCAAACTATAGTCATCCCCGAAACCGACGCAATTATCCAAGGACGAGGGCGGTTTAGAAAACTCGCTTGGCAGGTGAACCTTCGCACAGTCTCTTCGTTCTGTTGTTCTGAGACTATCCTGAGACTATCTGTGGCACGAGAAACGTATTAGCAGATATATACATATATATCCCCACCCCTAAAATTCTCCCCCTCTCTTCGGCCCCTAGACTGGCAAAAAGTGTAGTAGACAAGATGCCTAGGAAATATATCCCTGCTGTGAGCGCGTGTTTCGTCGCTGATGCCTCTGCTTACCTCGCCTTCGGGACGGGATACTCGCCGGTCGCCTTCTTCAAGGCAGGTGAAGACGAAAAATTCGCGTAGAGAAGAGGACGAGCAAAAAAGAAGAAAAAGAAAAAAATATGTTTGGGGCTTCTCTAGTTTCGTCGAGAGAGCTAATCATTATAACAAAGAATCTGAGAGATCCGACATGAGCTCTATTACAAAAATAATAATGATGATGATGATGATGATGGTGATAAAAAAAATGTAATGTTAACTCTAGGAAATAGCAGTCGAAATATTTGCACGTAAATCATAATCTTTTCATTCCTTCTGTATATTAATAATCCAATATCTGATTTCACAACTAAATGAGAATTTTACGTCATGGCATAATTTTTAAAAATCTGTGATGCATCACTTTGAGTATTTTAATGATGGCAACGGCACGAAAGAACGAATAAAAATGCCAGACTAGGGAATAAATGTTTATTCGAATGAGAGAAATTATTATTCGTGAATATATATAACCTTTTGAGTGTAAAGTTTCGATACGAATGTCCAATTCTGGGGCCGAAAGTCTGTGCTGTGGAGACTAGTGGGCAATAAAAATGCTAACCAAAGTCTGGAAGTTGGCGAGGAGCGCGAAACTGGCAATCGAGATCTTGGATCGGCTATATAGAGCCGAGAAATCCCACTCTTTATTCACGCGTCTATATTCGACAGAGCTGCATCTTTCACGATCGCAAAACCAGAGTGACTTTTAGAGCGAGAGACATGGCATCAGCAGGTGTGCCCGGAGATCGTATATCGCGCTCTTTTCGGGTTTTGAGGAGAGTCACGAGAATTCGTGAAACTAGCTGGCATTTCGGATTCGTTGCGTGTGCCCCGTTTATACGTTTTGCCATTTCTAACCCGACTATTCGCAGTTATGGTCCAGGTATCCTCGTATAAATATATCTACATATATATGTATATATATATATATATATTATTATTATTTTTTTTTTTGCAACTCTTCTCTCATGCTGTATAGAGTTTTGCCATCCTATCGAAGTCCCCCGCGGCATTCAGGAGTTTCTCTTACACATAGAAAACTCTTCGCGTCTATTATATAAACTCTTTTTTGAATATTTTTTCCAGAGCCGAAATTTCTCGTGTCTGTTGACTCGCACCTGCCCACTCGCCAGATAAACGAGTCAGCGTGATTTCTGGCAGAAAATAAATGCACAACCCGAGGATGGTGTGGATACGGAGCAGGGAGAGCAAAACTCTTGAGAACTCGAAATAGGCGCGGACACGAGGAGAAAACGATGTGTGGCGTTTGGATACTTTTTTTTTATCCTTTATATTATTTTCACGATTCTTCGATGACTCTACGCGGCTAATTCGTTTCGCGGGTCTCTCCGAAAAAGATCTCTTCGTGTCACCTGCGGTTCGACAACATTTGTCGATTCTTCATCCTCCATATATATATATATACATGTGAGTTCTGCAGATGCCACGCGAGGAAGATCTCGCGGATGAGAGAATAAACGAGAATCTCAAGAAGATCGAAGAATCGTCAAGAGGGCGGCGGAGCAACGACAGAGTGCCGATCGAGTCTTCGACGAATACCACTTTTTATCTGGATTCGAGTCACTCGCGACATTTTCTGTTCGGTGGCATTTCATCGTATATATATATATATATATATTGTATGCTGTGCGCACGCCACGATCGCATCTCCAATGTCTTGAAGAAGCAACTCTCGTCATCGTCATTCAATCGATGAACGAAGTGTACGCGATATATGTGCGTCGACAGTGTGGTCGGCAGGATTCGTTTCTGGTTTTTTCTCTCACGTCCGATCCGAGAATTCTCACAAATATCCGATCGCTCTCGTAGTTTGTGGAATTGTCCTCTGTATGAGTTTCATCTCTTCATTCTACTGACGTTTGTACTTTTGTGTTGGATTGTCTGTAGATCATTAATTATTGGGCTTGTATACGGAGGGAAATTTATTTATTTCCATTGAAACAATTATAGAGTGAGAAGAATCGAATAAAAGTAAAATATTATAGGTTTTTTTTTCGTCTTTTAATTTGTTGAGTTTTTAACAGAAACTCGATGTGATTCGTAATCAGTGAAAAATGTTCAATTCGGATAAGGTAATGAAACGATAAAAACGGAAAAAAAAAATTCCAATGTTTTTCGTAAGAAAACGAGAAATTACGAAAAATTCTGATTTTCAATTAGCTATAATTTGGGTTTTGGTTAACGGATTTAGTCCGATAGGTAGTGTTTTGAGAACGCTACGAGTAGACTCAGAGAATGCTTTTTCTTTTATTCAGATACTCTCATCATTATGACTGAGGGAGCCCTTTGAAAATCAACGAAATCGAGTCGAGTCAATATGCAAAAATTTGGCACTCGGAATGATCCAATTTGAAAAATCTGTAAAAAATTTGAAAAAAATAGTAGCCTAAAAAACCGAATGGGGTTTGACAACTTGAACAATTTCGAATGAAATGAGCACAAATTCGAGTCGCAACTTCAGCAGAAAGCAAGTCTACAGCTGTCAGTCAACAATTTTTGGCCGAAAGGCAAAAAAAAATGCCGAAATTTATTTTTCAGACTTATATCGATACATTGATTACTCATTGATTATAAATCGATCAATCAATTTTTGACAAACTCAATTTTTCAAATAAAAAAACCATAAAATCTTTTTTTTCTTTTCTACCATGGATTTTTGAAATTTTTATAAAAACACCGCAAGATTCCCAATCAGTGAAATATTTCCGATCAGACATTACTTTAATTTCGAGAAATAGAAAGTTTTTGTGCCCTGTGACCGCAGCAAGATCGAAAAGTCAATTTTTCCCACTCGTCGATTTCCAACTTTGAACGATGCATTCTATTTTTTTCCTCTCCCAGTTGACACGATTGAATATTCTAGTGAACATTTATCTGTAGTCAACTGAGTGTGTTCTAGATCCATAAATGTAGTTCACAGACTATATATATCTCTCTCTCTCTCTCTCTCTATATATATATATATAGAGAGAGAGAGAGAGAGAGAGAGAGAGAGAGAGAGAGAGAGAGAGAGAGAGAGAGAGAGAGAGAGAGAGGAAAGCATCGCGAGGGCCATTCCTCCCGCTGTGAGCCGACGACGACGACGCCCAGGTCGCGTCTCCCGCGGTGCGAACTGCGCCGCTAGCATATATACCCTCTCACGTAGCACATACGGAGGGCCACAAACAATTTCCTATAGAGTGTCTTTCTCGTCGTTGAGCGTGGCGTCACGCGGAAATAGTTTCTACGAGACCGAGATGTATTCTCGCACACCGGGAGACTCTCTCGTGTCTTGTTCTCGCGCACGGTCGAAAAAGCGACGAGCCACCATGAGAGCAACACACGCGGCACGTGCCGCGTCTCTGCTCATCTCTATCGGATGTCTTTTCCCCACGTGCTGAACCTCTGCTCGTCTCTGCACCCAGCGATCCAGGAACATCTTGGCTTTTCTCCCTTCTGCACCGATCTCATTTTCCTTCTCATATTGCATATATATTTTGGGCTAACGCTCTCTCTCTCTCTCTCTCTCTCTCTCTCTCTCTCTCTCTCTCTCTCTCTCTCTCTCTCTCTCTCTCTCTCTCTCTTCCTCGCTATGAATAGTCTCTAAACGCTTGGGGGGCTCTTGGTCACTTTATAGACGTCTCGTTTTTGCACACCATATGTCTATATGGTGAAATATTAGAGCCATTTCCTTTTTGCCATTGTTTCTCAGAGTTTCCTAAGTCTGACGTATTACCATTCGAGGATACACGCATATATTTTATGTTCAAACGAGACCCCTTATATATGGAAGGAGAATTCAAGCTAAAAAAACTTCATACCAAATACCAATGTAACGATTCAAGTTTTTGATATTTAATAAAATTCTATATTTTATGATGTCATGTAGAAAATAAAAATGACTAATAATTCTTAAATGAAACCCAAACAATCGAAATCCAATCAAACGATAATAAATTATCTTACTGTCAATGCTAAATCTTGAAATAGGTTCATCACTGTCTCATCATGTAACGCGTTAGCACTCATGTGTCTTTCAGTACCTCCCGTCACTTTTGAGGTCAGCTTTATTTTATTTTTTCATCTTTTAATTCACGTGAACGTCAACGACATGGTGTATATATATATATATATATATATATATATATATAGATTTATTTATATACATATATTTATATTTGTGTGAGAGAACGAAGGCGGTCGTATGAGAAGTCTCGCGCGGCATCTATTAATCTTGGCTCGTGGTCTGCTTGCGAGAGGATAGCCATTAATATTATCGAGGTTGGGTCACCTGCGGAAGCGTATCTTTAATAAATGATAGCCTTCGCTTCGTCTCATTCGTGGCGACTATATTTTATTGTGGCCAACACGAATCTTCGTCCTCGTCGTCGTCGTCATCGTCGTTGTCGTTGTCGTCGTTCTCGCTCGATGAAGCGAATTGTACAGTCGTGTGTATAATTGGAAAATCGTGATCGCTAATCACCGTGTGGGCTTCGACGATCATGATTATTTTCATCCACCTCAATGTCTACGTCAACTACAATAATGTTATAAATACATATTTATTGTATGAAATAAATGAACTCTGTAACGAACGATATGGTTAAGTATAGGAATTAAATCCATCAAAATGTTTCTCCCCACGACACCTATAATATTCGAGTTAAAATTCCATTTCTCAAATATGAAATTTCATCAAAAAAAGCTCGATAAATTCTTTTGGAATTGATTTATTTTTAGGTAATTTTTACCGTTAACTGGAGATCTAAATCAGACTGTAATTTATCGATATCGTTAGCTTTTGGTGATATTGGACCAATTGAATCAACTGAACGAGAGGAAGAGCTGATCGTTCGATGTATATGCTACACATACACACGCACATAAGAAAGTTGTCAATTTGACAAATTGGTCATGAAATTAATGGTTAATTAATAAATGTAATCATATAATTTTCTCGCTCTCGTATTTGCCATTACGAAGATGTAATTTCTCACCCAACAGCGTTTTCTTATCTGAGTTACAGACTCGATATATAGAACACTCAACTGGTACTAAATGTATATATATATATATATATATATATATATGTGTGTGTGCGTGTGTGTATACGAAACGCGTGTACTTTAATGGATGTAACATGAAACGTATCGACGTGTCTCGCTCGTGTGTATAAAACATATAAATTAGCTCGTTAAGCTCAACACATCGCAACGGGGGTGATCGTAATGGAATTTCTTAGTTACGAGTTGCATCGCTGCATCGTCGTGTGATATTGCAAGAGTAAAAAAGAGGAGTAAAAAAATTGTTCAATATGATGTTTCATTGCTGATGAGGATGACGATGACATTACATGGAAAAAACGATTCGTCTTCGACGAGGCGTATCGAAAGCAGAGAAATGTGAGATGTGCCTGCGCTTCTACATTATATATATATATATATATATATATATATATATTTATATCCGTATGATCCACCGTTGGGTCAGTGTTTTAAATCAAAATTTAACGAGAGAAAGGAAAGTACAGGTTTATATTGCAGCTATCAAAAATATTTCCCATGATGTCTTGCACGTCTCGCTTGCAGACTCCATAAAATTTCATTGGTTTCGTTACGCCTTTCACTATAATCGTATCAAAACGGTTACAAAAGTAGAATAAATTTTTTAAATAAACATAAATCGATTAATCTTGAGAAATTTCTATGTTCTTAATGCTTGATAAATTGAAATTGTTTCGAATAAATTTTATTTAAGTCCCATGTAATTTATTCAAATTGATGAAAATGGGCAAATTTTTGAACTTGGGTCGAAAAAGAATACGAATAGAATAAAAAGAGGAATTAGATGAATCCATTTTTTTTTTACCATTTTCTTCAGCAAAAATTCAGGGTCTTTATGTAGATAAGAGCAACGATGCAGAACGAGAAAAGGGATACAGGACACTCTTCTCGAATGCAAATATGGAGATTTCCAGATGCGAGAAAAAGAGATTGATGGGAGAGAATGTATGATTAATAGGGAACGAAGAAATTCAGGTTTGGAGTTTCGTGTCTGGCAATCTCATCGAGAGACACGAGACGAGACAGAACCACGAATTTCACTTCGTCCAAGGGTACATAAATATATACCACGAATATTCACCATTCGTTTTTCATCGGTCTGAGAGAACGAGCTTGGAGCTTCAAGCTTGGAGGATCGTGCATCGTCTTCTTTTCAATTTTATTTCTCTCGGGTGGTCGCACGCGCGCCTCCGCATCGTCGCCAACAGATATGATGGTTCGCGGAGGATTGATAGTGAGCAAGGCGACGACACGTCGTATAACCGAGAGACCGTCTACTACGAGCCTTGTAAAACTTTTTCCTCGGGAAGAAAAATGAACAATATAACAAAAAAATAAGAAACGTTCACACGCGACAAGTTAATTTCGCAGAAATATTTGGCCTTTCATCGTTATACGATATAACTATATATATATATATTTTTTTTGTTTTTCTGAATCTTTCACGCACTGCCGTGTGGCCACGAGAGTCGTGCGCGTGCACGCAAACATTAGGATTTCTTGGCGGAAACGTTCAACCGGTGGAGATTAATTTTCCAATTAACAGCACAGCAGGACACATTCGAGCACACTGCGGGGCAACCGAGCAGATAAATTATTCCTGAAATTGGACCAGATCGAAATGATCGTGGGCACCAATATATTTTATATATATATATATACATACACACATACATATATATATATATTCACGTAAGTACACGTAAAGAGAGAATTGAGAGTGGAACTCAATAAATCTAATCGCAATTACTTATGTTGTATTGCCCCCTGGGATGATTCTATAGAATTCATAAAATCATGATTCATGGATCGTTCCTTGCAAATACATATTTTCTTCGCGAGCTTTGGCCACAGCTGGAAGGTAAATATCTTGTTTTTTTTTTTTTTTTTTACACGAGATGCAAACATGGCGAAAAGTACGCGACAAAGTTGGATGGATCCTGGTGAATTATATACACCCAGCAAGATTAATAAATCTGAACGAATGGAATTGGTATCTTCCGCAGCAAGACACGCAATAAACATAGCGATACAAGTAACACGGAGCGAAGTAATGATTTAAATGAGAATTAATTAAAAATAATTTCGAATAAAATTACGAGCGATTATATTCTCCATGAACAATTTAAGGTCAATTGTAATTGTTCCAAAAGATTTATAATTATACGAAAAAAGTTACAATTCGTTATTCGTTGACGAAGCTTCGATTTCATAGAAAAAAAAAACTGATAAAGGGCCTGATGACGTTTGAAATTGATGACGTTTTGAATTTATCCGAAAAATATATATTGACAGCGTTAATAATGGAGCAAAAATCAGACTATATCTAGCTGAAAAAGAAGCATCAGAAGAAATTTACTTCCTCATTCCTTAGGAGGGTGGGGTGAAAAGTTTTGACTTTGACTTTTAGAACATGATTATTTTAACACTAAATATTCATATTTATTGTTCGTTGAGAGATTTTGAATGACTTTTTACACTGATGATGCCCATTCATAGAGTACTTCAAGAAGGTCCCTGATCTCTCTGCTCTCTCTGTCGCTGTGTTAGCCATTTAATATTTACCTTATGAGGGGGCTGGCAGTATGGCGCCATTCTCCTTCACCTTTTCATTTCCAGCAGCGAAAGCTTTACCGTTTACTGCTGATCGCTGTATGCATATAATTGCATGTTTCTTCATACATATCTAATTAGACGATAACGATCTTGTGTCTTGGAGGGGTGGGGGAGGTTACTAAACTTTTGCAGAAAAGGATCGGGTGCATGTGGTGTTCCTCGCAGTTAAATACTGTTTTACTATTCCACTAAATATAGACCAAAATATACAGGCATTAAGTGGGCAGCTTAGCCAACAACGTATATAACGATTCCTCATATATATCCAACGCGATTCTTTTTATTTCATCTACCGTGTCCCACATAACGAGAAGTTTGCGTCCAATCGAGTAGAATTAAATAGCTAATTCTCAGGCCATAAAGTGATAGAGCTAATGCCGAGAAAGAGTGTATGTGTCTACTTCATCGTTTACGATCTCTCAGTGCTCGAGAAATTGTGGTTTGCGGGCTTTCAACAGCCGTCGCGTAACGACGATAGTTCCAGCTTAACAAATATCGTGTATATCATACTCTCTACGGTTGTATTTACATTATATATTCACCTTTACAATGCTACCCACATATATATATATATATATACAGTCGATTCTCTGTAAGATCGCGATTCCCCTGAATTCTCTCTCTAAAATTTCTCTCTAAGATTTTACACAGAGTCGACTGTATATAGAACAGAATTTATGGAATATTATACGCAGAATATTACAACACACACAACAGAATATTATACAATATATATAGAACAGTGTATTACATTGTATACAGTGTATTACAGTGTATTACAGTTTATTAAAGCTCCTGATGGTTTTTGATAACGTCACGTATGTCCTCTCGTTGTGAAAAGTTGTTAAAAGTTAGCTAGAAAATGCTCAATGGCGAATGCTGAATGCGAATGAAAGAAGAAGCGACAGAGAATGTAAGAAATTCCTCAGGCGAGTCGACTGTATACAGAACAGAATTTATGGAATATCATATGCAGAATATTACAACACACAGAACAGAATATTATAAAATATATATAGAAGAGTACATATTATCAAGTTTATTAAAGCTCCTGATGGTTTTTGATAATTTCACGTATGTCCTCTCGTTGTGAAAAGTTGTTAAAAGTTAGTCAGAAAATGCTCAATGGCGAATGCTGAATGTGAATGAAAGAAGAAGCGACAGAGAATGTAAGAAATTCCTCAGGCGCCTTGACTGTATATAGAGTGGACTGTATATAGAACAGAATTTATGGAATATTATACGCAAAATATTACAACACACAGAACAGAATATTATAAAATATATATAGAACAGTGTATTACATATTATCAAGTTTACCAAAGCTCCTGATGGTTTTTGATAACGTCACGTATGTCCTCTCGTTGTGAAAAGTTGTTAAAAGTTAGTTAGAAAATGCTCAATGGCGAATGCTGAATGTGAATGAAAGAAGAAGCGACAGAGAATGTAAGAAATTCCTCAAGCGCGTTCACAATCCAGTTATACCAAGTACATAGAAAAAGGGAGACAACAACTGTGAGGGAAACACCATTACATTCCCGGTGTGCGGATCTCGTCCGACTAGACATATGACGGACATACGCGCGCGATCGAAAGAAAAATCATAGAACGAAAGATATAACTATCGTGCCGTATTGTAATTAGGGGGTTGGGGGGAGGATCGAGTTTTGTTCGAGACACATACGCATGTAATACGCGGTGTGACCGCGAACAAAGATCGGGGAGACTATAATGGCGATTGTCATTAGACGATCTTCGTTCGTATAATCGTCAAGAGCTCGAGGAACTTGATCGGCAAGATTGACTGGATAATGTCTCGCACACGCGTATTAAATTGATAAACAGACGGTGTAGTTGACGGTATAGCTAGAATAAAATGGAACGAGGGGTGAATTATAGTTGAAGCTGAATTGAGATTGATACTCGTTTGACCGGCTTTTCTTTTCCCCTTTGATGCATGGCGGACTCGTGACGATCGCTCATTGATAAGTCGATGCTCGATGAGCTTATGTCTCATGAACGACCGGAACAAAGCTCGGTTTTCTATGCCGCGGAATTCACATATATGTCTCATGCGAAAGATCGCGTGATGGCTCTTGATGATGATTCTTGGGGTATATTCAACGTCTTCGTGGAAAGTCAGCGGATGTGTCGAGATAAAAAAAGGATGAAGGAGAAGAAAAGAAAAAAAAAATTGAAGCTCACTAGCGCGAAATAATAATCGTAACTTTTGCAACGATCGATTCGCGTCTCTCTATCTTAACTGTTCTTGCTGTTCTCATACAATGTATGAGTACAAAATCTAGATATCAAAGTGCTCCAGATATATATATATATATATATATATATATATATATATATATATATATATATATATATATATATATATCTGGAGGCTACGAGCACTTTGATATCTAGATGTTGTACACTATATATATATATATATATATGGGAAGTCTCTTTGCCAACGAGTGTGAGTGATTTAATGCTTTTTGGTACCCGTGCGCTCTCTTTAGTGTTTGCTCTTTCCATATACGATCGACGGTCATTTCCCAGCTTGTGTATCTATGATTTACGAGAGCAACGATGAGCAACGATATGGGTCCCGGTGGACTTGGATAATATGTTCATATACTGACTCGCATCGAACAGCGTAATCTCTTGGCCATACGTAATCGGTAATATGCATAAATATATACATATATAAAGCCGTTGAAATAATGATCCGATTGAAAGTCCAAGAGACATGAGTGTTGAGCGTGCATTGAACGTGACATGTTTCTCGTTTTATATGAGCTTGAAATAAAAATAAATGTATCACATTGAAAGTTGAAAATCTCGTACTCGTTAATCTTCATGGATTCGTAGCTGACAACAGGACTGAAAAAAAAGAAGTGGATATTGAGGGGCCAAAGTTGGAGGACAGTCAGATTGGTAGATGCAGATCGTGGTAGAAAAAAAGGATCAAGAGAAAAGCGAGAGGGAAAGGCAGATTCGATGCAGTCTGTGTTGTACATGTATACAAGGGTGGTCATATATATATATATAGAGAGAGAGAGAGAGAGAGAGAGAGAGAGAGAGAGAGCCCACCCCGCCCTCCCCCACGACAGACGTATCGCCGCGAATCAACGATCATTATTCAAGGCTTCAATTAAAGGCCTCGCGAGTTCTCTAATTCGGCCGCCGACGAGAAGTTATCCCGATATCTCTGAGACCGATTGCGACCCAGGTGGCCCTCCCCGATACATCGAAGAGGTGCTCTCGGAGAGTGTTGCTGGGTAGGAAGCTGCAGCAGCATCAGCAAAACTCTTCGAGCATGTAAGGTTATATACATATATATATATATATATATATATATATATATATATATATATATATATACACATATAGATTGTATTTAAGAACTTGGCTCTCTTGGTGCATGATCGAACGAGTGTGTGCCCCGTTCGCGAACAGCAGATGAGAGAGGAATGAGAGCGGAGGAACGAGAACGTGCGGTTGAGAAACGGAGCGTGGGCGCCCACACGAGGCCCACCGTATCGATCTGAGAACAGAGTAGTCGCCTTTTGCCAAGGCAATAATATATATATATATGTGTGTGTGTATAAAACAGAGCAAGATTCTCAGCTGGGTGGTCCATGGTCTCTGTAAAACTGGCTCACCAATGAATCATATTTTCAGCGAGGAAAAAATCCGGTCACGTGATCCGCGACAACGTGTGCATTTGTCACTATCACAGAGCACTATAGAAATGCTATGCGGATGTAATAAAAAATTTAATATGACAGAATGAATCGTACAAATAATGTTTTTTTTTTCTCATCGTATATATGTATAAGAAACAAAATTCTTGTTGAGATTTTTAGTGATTTTTTAATCCATGTGCTGAATTACAAATCAAAGTTTGATAAAAAATTTAAAGGAAAAAATAATTTTTGGACAGTTGATGGATTTTCTGCTTGGTGTTTCTGATATTTTCGCTCGTTGATGATTTTTTCTCTCCAGGATTTTGAATTTTATATTTGCTTGTGTATTCTGGAGCTTGGAATAATTATTCTTACATACGTATTCGCATGAATAATTTTATTAACATTAATTTAATTATTATTTTTTTTAAAGATTTACTTTCATTATATTCAACTCGATTTTGGGATGAGTACTCGTCACAATTTTAAGTACCAGCTTCCGCCAACGTGTCTTGTAGTTTGGTCGGTAAACACATTAACCCGTGTGCCATCACGTGCGCGCATTCTCCCTCTCTCTCTCTCTCACTCTCTCTCTCTCTCTCTCTCTCTCTCTCTCTCTCTCTCTCTCTCTCTCTCTCTCTCTCTCTCTCTCTCTCTCTCTCTCTCTCTCTCTCTCTCTCTCTCTCTCTCTCTCTCTCTCTCTCTCTCTCTCTCTCTCTCTCTCTCTCTCTCTCTCTCTCTCTCTCTCTCTCTCTCTCTCTCTCTCTCTCTCTCTCTCTCTCTCTCTCTCTCTCTCTCTCTCTCTCTCTCTCTCTCTCTCTCTCTCTCTCTCACTCACTCACTCTCTCTCTCTCTCTCTCTCTCTCTCTCTCTCTCTCTCTCTCACTTACGTAACAGGATTTCGCGAGCTCAGCTGCCCCGCGGGAACCTGATGGAATCCGGGGGTCCAGGAAGCGCACATCAGGGGCCTCGTGCGCGAGCGCGTGGCAGCTGTTTGCACCGAGAGTCCACGAAATCGATAGCAATCACGCGCAATTATCGACTCTCCGAGTTCCCGAATATTTCTTAAGTACGTTTATATACCAGTTGAGCATTTCAAAGATGGAAAGACTGCTTTTTTATTTTAAGAATATCAAAATAAATGTATATATATATATATATATATATATATATATATATATATATATATATATATTTTTGCCAATTGCGCCTGGAACTTGATGGTTCCTCGTGACTTTGACTTTAGTCAACTTTCAGCATCTGTACTAGTTTGCGCGTGTGTGTGTGTGTGCGTCTCTCTCTCTTTCTCTCTCTCTCTCTCTCTCTTTCTCTCTCTCTCTCTTTCTGTGCGTGTGTGTGTGAGCGGCCGCGTGTGTCTGTGTGTATCTAGTTAGCAGCCTCGTGCGACGAGCAGTCTCGATATAGCACGGCTGTTCTAATTTAATTAGGCACTCATCGATAGATTTCAATCGGGTTTCGTACTCGATATATATATATATATATATGTATGTACAATATATGTATCTGGGGCTCACCAGTAGTTCATGTGTCCACAAGGATACACCAAGTGATGAAGAGGCAGAGGGAAATGAAAGGGACACGAGCTCGTTGGGTTAAACTCGAGCAGTCTATGCGCGTCGAAGTTGAATCTACACGCCCCTAAAACTTAACGAGCCTCCTATATACACATTCTACGTGTGGCTACCCTTCGAGGCTGCTACTGGCTCTCTCACTATTTCGTGCCCCTCTGACCCGTGATCATCCTGCAGTCTGCCCTTCACTTTTCAATTAATTAACGATAGCCCTTTGGTTTGAAACCTCCCAAGTCTCATGCTCGACAAGTTTCCCTTTGTCAATGTACGAGAGGACGAATTTCATCGTTCCATCTTCGAGGGTGATACGAAAGATGAGGGGGAAGGATGCGCCTTAAATATTGTAGTGATAAGTTTCATTGTCACCAAAGTGTACAAAAGTGATGACAATGACATTTGATAATAATAATAATCATAATACGTCAACAGACTCGCTCGGTCAATTTGTAATTTTTTTAGTAATCAGTAAAGATTAGTAGTTGACCAGCTACTTCATCTGGATCGTTTGGTTTTTCGTTCTGCTTGTCCTCTCTGTGGTTTCCCGATGATCGCTCAATTTTTCGACCCATTTGCCTGAAACTTTGATTTTGACCAAAAAATGATAAAATTTGAAAATTTCAAGTTTCATCGCACGAATTTAAGTTTTATGTTGCAATTATAATAATTGTGCGTCTGGCCATTTCTTTTAGAATTTAATTTATAACGATGACATATTTTTATGTATACGAGTGAGTTCGTATTTTCAGAGCACAATCCGTCAGAGAAAAGCCGCGGGCTCTCGTCCTTTTGTATCGTCAGCACCTCGCGTGACTATACAGTCGGATGAAAAGTGACCATAGATCAGAAATTTTGCGGAGGAGTGTTCGTCTTTTCGTTCCAAACAACGGAAACTATACACTCTCCCTTACTCCTGGCTGCACTTTTCTTCTAGATTGGGTTACCCCTGCAGGCGAAATTTGATGACCGGATGCTAATTTCATATGGCTCGGTCCACGCGCACGCGTGTCCGAGCCCCTGGAATTAATTGAGAGTGTGTCTCCTGGTGAGCAAAGTGGCGGCCAGGTGACCAATTTGTCAACATTTTTTGCCCGAATTTATCTCTCTCTCTATCTATCTCTATCTCTCTCTGTTCGCAGCATCCCCGCTAACTCGAAGATTGGCCAAAATGACCACGAGAAAGCACACACGTGCAATAAACTCTATATATATTTTCGGTCGAGATTAATACTCTCAAAACAACCCGGAGGTTTTCATCATCAGACATAACTTATCGTGCACACATATATATATATACACACACTCGAGGGAAACAATATTTTTAATGTGGAATAAATTATTTAATTTGGTCCCTTTCTCAAGAGAGGGTCTTGCGACATGGCAAATGAAATGGATTTCAATTGTTATAATTATTTTTATCTCAAACCAACTTGCAGCTTAATCGTTTAAAAAAAATGTTTCACCTAATTAAAACGTTATAATTATTTATGTGAATTTTCTCACACCCAAACTTTTCGTTTGTTAGGCGCTCATTCTAGTGCAATGCTACAGCACTGAACAAAGACCCATTTTTACAATGAATATTATAACATATATACTATATATAGAGTATGTAAATGTATCAGATGAGTTTATCCGGAGGAACGATTGACATTCGTCAAAATGGTATAATTATGATAAATTTTTATACGTAATCCTTCGCAAAGGCCCTTCTCAAGTGCAAAGAAAGGTATAATATTTTGCGATTGTTATATGCGATGGTGCGGACTCCACGGAGAGGTCCATCTCAGGTCAACCCCAAACGTACGGAATTCGTGTAAGCCATAATACAGATAAATGTGGGTCTTAAATCTGAGTTAAGAGAGGGGGAAGAGAACGAGGAAGAAAAAGGATCATCTCCGGTGGAGAAGCGGTGGATCCAAGTTTATATCGTAAATTGCCGGTTTGGCGTAAAGCCGTCTCTAAAGCTACAATTCAAGCGACAAAATTCGTAAAGAGAATTGTACCAAGACGGTCAACTTCACCGTGAGGATATATTTCAAGTCTCTAGTTCCAATATATATGTATGTATATAGCGGTGAACGTAAAAGGGTAGTGAGACGTGCAGCTGGTGAAAAAGACATTTATTGCTTTTTGCGCCATTTTACAGGATCATGATTTCTCTTTGCTCTTTCTGGCAAAGTTGCGCTAGTGGAATGCAAGAATTTCAGGATTTTGTGAAAGCCGATCCTTCGTAAGATCTTTTAGGTCCGTGGAAAGAGAGGAGGAAGAGCGAGAAAATAAGAATAAAAAAAACATGAGCCAGCGCGTCAGTAACAAAACTGTAGCCCGTGCTCTACAATAACCCACGAAAAGGAGACTCCTAACCCTCTTTGATGGAACTTCCCCCATTCTTGCGTGCTTGCGTCACCGCGTTCGGAAGGACGAGATCTCTGGCAAAAACCTCCTGAGCCAGAGGTAAAAGGAAAAAAAGCAGGAAGTGCCTGGAAGAGGGATATAGCGAAGGAGCCACTCCTGAAGTACCAATAAATTCCAATATCGGGAGAGACGGAGAGAGATAGAGTGAGAGAGAGAGGGGGAGGATGAGGCCCGCAAGAAAAACGCGTTTCACGCAACGGATCGAGCGAATCTTCCCATGATTGCTCGCTTCGCTTATTTCGATGTACGGGACGCAAAAAAAAAAAAAAAACCAAGGGGGACACACCGAAGAATTGCTCGATGAGAAAAATATTTTATTCGACGAACGTACGTGTAAATTTTTTTTTTTTTTTCGCGATTTGTTCATTTTTCAGACGCGAATAATCTGTGAAAGCGTGGAATCGCCAGTGGAGAGAAAAATTTCGATCGTATAATTGATGATCCAACCTTGAGGAAAAATTTGCACGCCTGCGTGGTGAGACACAAAAGTGTAGCCTTGACACCTAATTACGCTCGTCATTACCGATACTTATCCGTCACTTTATCACGACGTGTGTAAAAATCGCAAACTTTGTGTCCCTAAATGATGTTTCACTATATATATATATATATTATATTGCTTATGTACAAATATATATATATATATATATTTGTACATAAGCAAGGTCGATTCAACCGGTCGCAGTTAACGACAAAATTATACAAAGTCGATGAGTGTATACGCGTTTTCAGGATGAGAGACTGAGTGAGGAGAGTCCTCCAAGTCGTCGACGAATAATTTTTAATGAACGTCAGCTTTTGCGGAATCGTCTCTGACGCACTGATTCTCGTCATCATTCAAAGCTTCGAACACGCATATATTTTTCCACTGGTTATTCGTATTATTATTATTATTATTAATGTTATTTGCACGACGATAGAATTATTTTTTCATTCAAAGTATCTAAAAAAAAGTATCAAAGTTCAAAGTATCTAAACAAAAAAATTTCAAACAGTTATTGAAACGATTATAACCTCGATCATAAAAATTTAATTGATTCGTGCTAATTATAAAAAAAAAAAAAAAAATTTTTGGTTGCTCATAGAGAAAGATTCTATTTCGTGAAAAAAAAAAATTTATTTTGTAATTTCCATGACAGAGTACGGAGAATCTTTGAACAAAAATCGTAAAATCATATATCGAAAAAAATGTCCGTCCCTAGCTAATTCACTCACAAATATTACCCTCCCTGCCAAAATCAATGGAAGAGAGAAAGGCCACGAGTATCGTATAGTGGATATAAGAATGCGACGATACGGAGAATCGATAATAAATCATCAAAGTATATTCCGTGTGTCGGGACGAGTTCGATGCACCGTCGTCCGCCGGAATGAAAAATTAATCGACGATATGTGCATGCCCTGGGGGAGATTTGCCGAGAGCTCTGCTCTGTGTGTCCCTTGACTTAATTACTTTGCCTTTCATTAATGGAGGGGGAGAACACAGAAAGACCATGCGCTCCTCTCGACGACGACAACGAGAACGACAACGACAACGACGATCTACCATTTATTGCCTTTTGGCAGGTGGATTCCACGTCGTGGTTCTCGCTGAAATGGCTTTCGTTCAGTTTTTCCTCGGGGCGCGCGCGAGAGGACCCAATATTGTCTGTCGTTTGCCGATGATCACGCGAGCATCGTACGAGCCGATCGTCCGGGTGATGCTTCTCTCTCATTCTCTCTCTCTCCCATTCTCTTTCTCTCTGTCTTTTGAAAAAGTTCCACATGTAAGACACTCGGAGCGCAAGAAAACAAGTAATCAAAAACCTTTTACCAAGCCCGACGGGCTCGTCATGAGTCCACCAACATATAAAACTGGCCGTGCAAATTTAGCACACAGCCATGTAATGTACAGAGTGCATATGGGCATTTTACATATATTGACGACTGCAAAAATGAGAAGCAATATGTCGATAAAGTGCGCAATTCCGAGGTTGCAATTCCTCCGCGATTTGCTTCGTTGATTCGAGGGGTCTCGATCATGGAGTTGACTCTTACACATTTTATTGGTAAAGTATTATACTTCGGTTCAGTATGCACGTTGTCCATATCGTAAGCAATATCATAAAATCTATGATAATAGTAATAAATAATGAAATAATATTGACTACGTCGTAAAATGGCAGGTAGGAATCATAAGGCTCAGGAATTTGATCGAACCAAATAAAATGAAAATGCTATTCTAATAAAGTCATGAAACATTGAAAATTGTCATGCTACCCAAAACAAATATGAAAAAATAATTATAGAAAATTGTCCGTAAATATTAATATAAATTGCACAAAAATTAATTAATGCCAATTACTCTTCATTGAAGAAAGAAAAAAAAAATCGTAACTTTGTATCCCTCAGATTGGTTATAAGAAAATTATTTTTTTATAATAATAATTTTCCATCGAAATTATGGCGGTCTCTGGATCGATTGTTACGGTAATATTCTGCATACCGCAACAAGTATATATATATATATATATTATGGTTTATTTATCAATGGTGCGTAAACTTGTGTAATACCGAAACGTCTAATTAAGTTGCGCGCGCTCTCTGATGGTGGTCGTGAAGGAGCCAAAAGAGTCGACACGGATTCCGTTCACTGCATCGCTGTCGTCCGACAAACCGCGGGCTCATCAGAGAGCCAAGATAGGGCTCGTAGCAAATTTTTTCGCGTGCCAACCTTCATTATCCTTGCGCGATCCTGCGGTGAACCTTTTGCCGAGAGACTTCTGTCTATAGCCTCGCGCGACGATGTGTCCTCGTGGCTATACTTTTCGTCCTCTTTCATTACGCCCTATATATCCTTTCGGGAGAATCGCCCCAGAAAGAGAGAGAGAGAAACGTCCAATTTGTCCGAGACGCGTCTGCTCGGTGACGTCGCGTCTCCCGGCCGCATCTCGCCGCGGTCGGTCCGTTCTGTGACAACGAAAGGGTGAGGGTGAGAGAGGGAGAGACTCGCGACCACATCTCGCTCATTATTGCCAATTATTTGTCCCTTCAACGAAATTGCCCCCTGACCAAAGCAACGACAGTCACCACACTCTTTCTGTCCTCTCCGCGATGCTACCATACTCCGCACTCATTCATTCTACCGCCCCTCTTCCATCTTCTTCCATCTTCGAACCAGTCCAGACTCAACGTACCGAAGCTTAATTACTTTTACCAGTTGAATAAGATCCACGACGAGTGAGTGTGGTCTTTCCCTGGCCCCTTAGGATAATATAGCGAATCGTAAAATAAGCCAACAGATGAACGGAGCCCTTCGTACAAACGCCCGCCGCACGAGGGCGCTGCGGTAGCTTTAAAAAAAATTGACGAGAATTCACGTAATAAAATAGTAATCGCGCCAAATTAGACGTGTATCGAGGCAACTAATAACTCGTGAATTTCTTCTCAACGATATAAAAAATACTAAAACGATAATGTTTAGATTTCTAACGAGTATGGACGATTTGTGGTTTTTCTGCACATCCAGGTATTAGTAAGTCTCTTTGTGTAAAGAGAAACGATAAAATAATGTTTCTTACGCTATAATTGGCGGAGTAAAATGTTGTTGTGGAGGTTATGTACAAACAGTGAGTCATCGTTTACGCAATTTTAGTTTCTTTGGTGATCAAAGAAACAGCTCAATCGTTGTTACATCCACGAAAGGTTACGAGAATCTGTATTCTCTCTCTCTTTCTCTATCCATTGAGAAAGAAAAGTTACAACTGATAAATTGTCTACAAGAAGCGCACACCGGGATGATGATTATATCTATAATTTTTTCTACGTAGCGCAGTATCCACGAGAACTCGATGAACAATGACGATCGTAAATCGTTGATGGCCAATTATCATGGAAAAAGCGTCTCCGCAGTACAAAATGTGAAACGATTTTTCTCTCGAGCGTGAGCTGGCTTGTGATCTTTTACCGCTCATGAACGGCGTTGCTTCAATACACGGGATACACATGATAATTATTATATACTAAGATGAATATTACTTCTGGGAAATGATTTCCATATACGCGAATCGAAGGATTCTTCGTGCAATCGGCTGGATTATACAAAAAAAAAATCGATGAAAAACTTTTTTGTTTTAAGGATTTCACGCACTGTAATGTGCAATGTGTGTTCCAAGAGCTCGAGACACCTACGGCAATGTTCGCCACCCACGCATCGGATGAAACGAAAGACATGGGACGAGAACAAAAAAAAATGTTTATGTTTATATTTATATATATATATATATATATTTGCCTCTTGGGACTCATTAATACACTAGGTTATTAATAGAGGACAAGCTTCGGAATAAAGGGCCAATAAATACGAGAAAGAGAAAGATGGAGAAATGTGAGTGAACGTGTGGGTGTTCAGTGGCCGCCCATGTCGATTGGCGTGCGGTCCCCGCCCGAAGTAACAATTTAATTACAACGTGGCTCTCCACCAAGATATGTATAGCAGCCACCCACGATAAATTGATTTTGCCACGGTATTAAGATTCGGACAGGTCGATGCAATTTATCGGATTGCGAGAGAAATAGCGAGCGAGAGAGTATCCATACCCGGCAGCGCTAAACAGTAGTCCCTCCTCCCTTGGAAATAGACCTTCGCTCAGTGTCGAACGCCCGTATTGCAATTAAGAAGTTAGCGTCGCTGATTTCACCCTCTCTCTGGAGCGTTCTCGTTCGCGTTCTTGTCGAGCGTTCCCTCCACAACTCTCGCTTGCTCCCTTTTAAACCATTTCAACACGTCCACCTGTCTCTTATTTATTGTGCTGAGGCTTCGATATAATTTAATTTTCACCATTCGGATTTGAATGAATTGAGAGTAGATTTTATGGAAAATAAATATTCAATACGGTACAGATTTTAAATTCTTATTCGAACAAAAAAAAAAAAAAAAATGCCCGATTGAGGACAATTGCCAATTTTAAAGTAATTAAACACGCGATGTGAATTCCATCGAAATAAATTAGTTGAAATGTGTAGAAAACAATTAAAACGACTTAAATGTAAAATAGTTGAAAAATTTATGTTTTCTCGATCACTTAGGAATTTTTAATATTTATTATTCTTTTTAATTCTATAGTGAGATTGAATTGAAAAATATTTTTGTAAAATTATTCACAAATATCTCTTATCGCCATTGATTTATGAGTATTCGCCAACAGCAGAGGATAGGAGACCATATGGTGTTGGTGAAATTGTATCCATCCCAGCCAGTGAGAACGAGCATATCGCAAAAACATTCCGGTCCGCATAACCGATACTCGAAATCTCTTCAGTCTCGTATATTTTTGTTACCGGAAATTGTTTGTGTGCAGAGTCTTCGAGAAAAAAATCCTTGGGGTAGGTCCATTTTCGGGTAGTCTTTCTTCTCTGCTTACGGAGTTTTCCAGCATGTAACATTGCCCTGACATCACTGGTACCTGGCAAAAATGTTTTTGTAGGCACTGCGTATTATTTCAGTACGCCGAAAAGCTACGCACAATAATCGCTCTGCATGGCTAATGTCTGAGGCTAAGACGAGGATTTTCTTGCACTGATCTGAAATGCTTTTTTTTATAGCATTAAAGTGAAGAGTCGTGGCTACGTCTCGATGCCAAGTAATTAAAAATAAATATTTATCGTATTTCTACGGTAATTCTAAAATAAATTAATTATTTTACTTGTGCTAGTAGTTTTTCCATTAGTTTTCAATTTCTTTAAATTTGTATCTTGATGGATTTTTTTTTTGTTATTAACTCTTCAATTGGTAACTTCATTACTACTTTTCTTGTGTTCCATTTCTCCTGCTTTTTTTTTTTTAATATATATAAAAACGCAGTTATGGACTGAAAAAAATCTCGCGTGCTTGGAAACAATAAATGCTCGTTTACAAGAAACACGCGCATGAAACTTCCTCATGAAAATATTTTTCTTCACCAAGGGGACGGATCTCCTGCGACCTACCGCACATTTTGCTATTTCCATTCGAGTCATGAGAGAAAAAGTGGCGGAACGCGGCGGTTATATAGCACGCGCCTGGCATCCTCTCAGACGCAAGCCAGTATCCCCTCCATTCGTTAAAAAGTTTTGCTCGCAAGTATCCTCATTTCTCTATAAGAGGCCCTTAATTGACTCATTCGTTCTATTATTAATAAATTGATTATTTTTTTAATTGATTTTTGATCAATGATGGTGATTTTTGTCCCTATTGTGGCCGAAGGGCATGGGGAAAAAAATGGATATATTCGATTTAAATTTAATGTTTTATCATTCAAACTTTGTTTAAATTTTTTTTTTAAACATTTTTCTTTACGCAAACTACTTTTAGTGAATTTTGAAAAATTCTTTCGACAATGTCCCGCAAATTTTGTACATTCCTTTACAACTTGTTCTCATTGTCAATGATCACCAGAGTTTATTGTGTCTTGACGACGTCGAATGAATGAAATTCCGAGGTGGAAACGACCTCGACACTGAACTATAATCCGTATTGGATATTGGGGAGAAATCTGTTCAGCGCGTTTTCTCAATGAGTATCGCTTAATAGTAAAATGTATACACGAGGCTCGAGAGATCTATATCTAGGACACGATCTTCACGAATATTTCTTTAAAGCCTTGCATTGTGCTTAACCCTTCAAGAGTAAATATTTAGTCTCTCGTTGCGTTCATTACGACGATTACGTGTGCTCCAGGTCGCCCATCGCAGAGGCGACACAAATCCTTTGAAATATGTCTTTGGCCCCTTTTCACGAGAAGGCTTAAATGCTCCAAATTTCCAAAACAGCCGAGAAAAAGGAGAGCAGGTGGTCCTCGACTAATGCACGCGTGCATTTGTTGTCTGGCTTGAAACCAGAATGAAAAAAAGTGTTTTTAATATATTAAATACTCCAGACAGCCATAGAGAAAATATCTCGTCTCACCGTCGAGATTCTAGCCAACCAAAAGCTGTAGCTAATGGTTGGAGAGCCGAGAAATTGCGGCTAGTATAATCTGCGGTTTTTTGCGTCGACGACCGCAAACAGAGAAATTATAGGCAATCCATGCGGCGACAGAGTCTCTCCTCTCCCCTCCTCTCTTATGGTATTTAAAGGCTCCTGCTATGAGAGGTTAAATAATTTGAGCCAAAAAGAGAAAACGTTGGGCGTTCGAGGTTCCCTAAAAGTTTTAAAGATTTTTAATAACCACTCGTCGGCGACCCGAGAGGTTTACTTCGTGTTCTATATCTTGACTTTTCCTCGGGCAAACACACACGAGAGACAAAACAGAAATTAAGCAATTAAGGGAACCATTATACGAGGTTGTTCACGAGACGAAAGAAAGAGAGAGTCGGCGAGAGAGTTTTCATGACTGACTCAGAGGTAACAACGAGAAGCGTTTAATGTCTCGATTCTTTGAAATAATAGAATTTATTCGAGTTAATTAAAATTTATTTAAATTGAATTAAATCTGTTTTTATTAAACACAATTTACACTAACTGAACAAAATTCATTTGAATCGAAGAGAATTCCTTTTTTTTTCAGTTAACGAAAAATCATGTCACCATCCCAAGTTCTGACCCCTTAAAAGGAAATGAGACAGCGTCGATTTCATAGCTGGTCACTTGTCAATAATTTCATATATATAAGCTTAGCGTGTCGAATAATCACAGTAATAATGAAACGTGTTGGAACTACGTCTGTACATCTCTCGTCCCGACAAGTACAAACTACCATTTCCTTTTCCAATTATATACGTCCCGATGTCTCTTTCATCGTAAGCACGCTCGTCGAAAATCAACGAAACCGGCGGATGACGTCGAGAGAAACACGAAGGCTCGTTAATGACGCGACTCGAACAAATTTTTATATGAATCTTCAGGCCCTGCAGAAGGGCTCATCGCAATGTTAGAAAATGTACGACGCCCAAATAGATAGTCAAATGGTCAAGCTGGAATATTAACTACTGATTATAGGTGGACGTTGGCCGGTCTAAAATGGAATTAAATGGGACAAACGTTTGAGAACGGGTCAGTCATTTATTTTACCAAATAATAATTATGGTCGACTTGGAAATAATTCTAGTACTTGGAGTAATTGTGATAGCGATGTTTTCTTTAGAAAAAAAAAAAACGTACAATTTAAATTCTCTTTTATTATATATCGTAGAGCGCAATTTTCTCTAATTTCTCTATCAAAATAAAAAGCAACATAATTGGTTGAACTTGGGACAAAATTGCCATTAAATTTTCCCCAAATATCTCTTCATAACCTGGACATATGCATCGATGTTTTGCTGTCTTACTATAAAAATATATGTTTTTACTATAAAATTTTACTATAAAAAAATATGTTTATAATTATCTTGTCATAAAATTATTTTTAGTAGCTTTCTCACTCGAATCGTGTCCATCCATGCGCACTCGAGATGTTTATCTGTCATTCCACGAGTGTCACGGATGAAAGTGTGTCCCACGATATCTCTCGTAGAGCAGGTAATAATATGAAACCGTAGACTCCTGTGTAGCCACTTTGAATATATATTTCCCTTTAAATTCTTTTGGGGAAATTATATATGAATTTTGGATACAAGATTGTCCTGTATACGATACACATTTTGCGTTTTTGTTAATTGGATCTTAATTTATATGAGATAGACAAAAATCTCAAAGAAGCATCGCGAGTGATCGGCAATCATAATTTTTTATACATGAAAATTATCTTCTCGTTTTTACGACCATCTTTCGGTGCCTTTTGCCTTTTTTATCCCACGCGAGCTTCAAAAGTTTGTTCACACGATCGCATATACATAGCTGGATCATTAAAACATAAAATTATATGCGTTACATAGACATGAAAAATTATAATGTCGTCCACAGTGTGGAGATACTTTGGGTTTGGCTTATCAAATACGTAGAATAATATCTACATATATCTATATATGTTTCTATTTAATTAGTTTATCGATGTGTAATCTATTTAATTCGCCGATTGTCACGCTCGTAGCTGAAATTCTCTAATTTGAAAAGTTTCGTTCACCGAAGTATCATTAAATTGCTCTCATTGACGTGGTACTTTGATATCTGAATCCACCACTGAGAGAGAATGGGCACAGCATTTTTTTTTCTTTTCATTTTATATTTCCGAAGAACCCGTTACTCATCCCTGACCCAGGATGAGTGAGGCAAATCGAGTGGATGCTGACTGGACGCGGGTCGACCTACAGCAGAGCAGAAAAAAAAAAACTTCCCTCTCGAATTTCTACTTTTGGCTACTTCAGTATATTTACGCGGCTCGGAATGTTATTATAAGTGGAAACACGCTTTGGAAAGTAAAAGAGGACATGACAGGCTACAAGTCCGAGGCATGCGAGGATTCAACAGACCCCCACTCGAGCACTAAAGGTGACCACCATTATTCGAACAAAAATCCATTCAACATCATTGTAATTGTTTTAGGAAACATCTTAAAATTATCATTAAAAAGTGATCGCATTCCCAATGAATATTAATCATGTGGAAAATCTAACAATTTTCATTTTCCCCATATGATTATGCATTGCTAGTCGTTAATCCATATTCAGACAAAAAGTAAATCATTGAATATTTCATACACAAACGTTCGTACAGTAATTAAAAATTTCCTTAAATGACCGACTGAAACTTTTGAAAAATTAATTAATTTTCTCATAATACTATTTATTATATAAGATAATTAATTAAAAACGTGATACGAATAGTTTGAAAATATGTTTATTGATAATTATCAATAAATATTTTAACATGATTATTAAATATCGAGAGCTAAATTTACTTAAGCCATTTTTTGATGTGCCTTAAAATTTATCATAACTAATTACGTTTTTAGGCCAATCTTTAGGGTAGGATCGTCACAGTAACCGTATAGCATATCTAACGCTGGTATGCACTAGCGAACCAAGCGAACGTCCTCACGGAATTCCTGGAGACCCATGAGAGCCCCTCGCGAAGAATTCACCTGTATGATATGCGACAGGAACGCGCCTTTTACAAGCTTGTGAATCCACCATCATTTTTAGCCGAAATGTTCGAACTATACAGGACAATATACATATATATATATACACGCACACACACACATCGGGCGACACAAAGATCACAGAATTTCGCAATTAGCGCTTTAGTACTCGTCGATTGCCACTCGGACCGGTCGTGGCAAAGGATAAAACTTTTATATAATACGCAAGATTCGAGTTTCGTGCAACGTTGCAGCGATGTTCATTTCGTCGTCCTGGGCGGTCCTCGCGATCCTTGCAGTTCTCGTCGATTCGGCGAGTCCGCAGCGTTCTTTTTACTACTTTACACGATTCATTTCGCTCGATATTAACGAGAATCGATTAGTAAGATAAGAGCCAGTGAGGTAGAAAAACGATGACATTCTTTTCAGATGGCGTTTGGCAGGCGCATTAAAAAAATACATATAATTAGTTCGAATGTATTTCTCTCTCTCTCTCCCTCTCATTCTTTCGTCAATTCTCCGCAAATTTTCGACATTATCGTTGAGTCCCACATTGGCGAGGTTCCCACAGACTTCTTCATGAAATTCTAATTGATGTTCATTATCATTTTATCAGATAATAATAAGAGTAACAATTCCGGCAGACGATTCAAAATAACCCGTAGATCCGTTAAATCTTGGGGTATTATACGGATCGAGTATTTCGTCGAGAGGGACCGTGCGAGAGTATCTTGAAAGCGAACGCGCCGCTTGCGAGAGAAATCGGGAACGTGTGTGCGCTCCTGTGATTCCCGAGAGATGTGCACGCGATGCGCAATTACGTGATACGAAATTGAATTGGATTCCATAAAAGACGTGGGTTTCGGGGGTCTCTCGGCATGTGTGGTCTGTTGGACTTTTGGTCAGAGGAAGAGAGGGAGAGAGAGGGAGAGAAGACTTTTGCACAGTCCCGGAGGAAAGAGGATATACACGGAGAGAGGATCGAAAAATTGATGATGGCGGAGAGACGAATCTTCATCGAACAGCGATTATTTCTCACAAATGCGAGCAGAGAGGTGGATAATCCACTTTCAGCCTCTTTTTTTCGCTAAGCCATTTTTTTTTTCAATATGCCCAGCTGTATTTAAATGTGAGATTTTTTTTGCAAACTATAAATCTCTAAAAATCATTTAAAAAAATGACCGCAGATTTTTTTTTTAAAAGAATACAATTTGTCGAAAATTAAATTTAGAAAATGATTGATTGCCACAGCATAGCCCTTTAGCCTTTTGTTCCCTGCAGTAAAAACGTACAAAGCTAACGATTTTTTTTTTTTCACAAGACCACGGTCAGGCTTTTGCGACCGAAAACTTTTGCGTTCAAGATTCAAAAGAGCAATTACAGCGTATACCCAGACAGTATTTATTATTAAGGCACTTTAGATGTTAAAAAAAAACTTTGTTACCCAGATAGCCGTTAATTTGATGAAATTAGCATGTTCCATTCGGGAGAGTACAAAGTCTCTCTCCCTCTCTTGTATCAGAAAATCGGCACGCATGTCTCCTATAATCAATGAAACGTTAAATTTCAAAAACCCCAGAATGAACGAGAGAGAAGTCTCATTCACGCACAACCGTTCTTTTTTGAGAAACGAGAAGCATATATATGTATATATATACATAATATATACCGTGTATATAGTTTTACGATGATTTCACGTTCGAGCTATCGACCATACCCGAGCCCTCTAAGTTTTTGTTCGTCTCTCCCTATCATGAGCGACACGTCAGTGAATGCACGAGATGAGGGTAAAATTTTTTTTTGTAGAAGCAAGAAAAACCTCAGTCTGAATAATTTAAAAATGCGATAAAACACAACGCGAGCGAAGCAAATTTCGTCTCATCCTCATATCCGCGTGACTCTCATTCTGGGGTTTACGTTGAGAGAGGAAGAGAAAGAGAGGGAGAGAGAGAGCTATCTTCACCAGAGTCTTCGATTTTTTTGTCATACACGTTATATGAAAATGCGAATGTATAAGCCCAACGGGGTGCTGCACGCGACGACAGCACCGATAATTCAATTCACGTAAATCCATCAAATTTCCATTTACACGATGTCCGCGGAGAGATCGTGCAGCCTGCGCCCATGAGAGAGGGCTAAAGCTCGAGGGCTCCCAAATTAAGACGTTCCAGGACTCTGCAGCAACGCCTCCCTTTCTCCCTTCTGCTTCTTCTCATCCCTAGCATGCTCCTGACGGTGTGGTGAATGCTCTCGATGTCCTGATGCACTTTTCGAAGATGGTCCACCATCGCTATTCACATAGCGATTTATCTAAATTATAGTGGTGGGGGGTGGAGGGGGCGGGGAGGGGCGAGACATTGATTAGGGGGGTACGATTAAACAATCTAGGCCTCCCTGGTAGAACTTCTGGGAGGGCCACGTTGAAGGGCCATCGCACGATGTATAATATTGCTCGGGTCCCGTGTCTATACCCCGCGAAACTCTGTTTTTTTAGCTTTTGCGAGAGATGAGACGAAAAGAAAGTAGGGAGCACACCGAGAGAGAGAGAGAGGGAGAGAGAGAGAGAGAGAGAGAGAGAGAGAGAGAGAGAGACCGAGGAACATCATATGTAGAGAAGCAAACGTAGCAGCCCAAGAAGCAAAAGAGCGTGAGCGAGAGAGGAAGACCAAGGGCAGATGATCCCTTCGGGCCATCCACTCAAAATGAAGCAGTTATACGACCGAACTAATAACATATTTAGGATGGTGGAGGCATCCCCCACCGCGAGAGACTCGCGACCTCCCAAGTTGGCACGCTTCCAGCTAGCAAGCACAATTTTTCTGCTACAGCATCATCTTACGTTGTAAATATATATATATATATATATTTATATTTATATATATACAACTCTTATTGAAGCTGCAAGAAGAGCTCCTCGGGGTAGCTTGGGCAAAAATTCGCGCGAGTCTCATGGCAAGCCAAATAAGAAACTCTGCGGTTTTATTATGATTGCTTTATTGTGAGCAGCAAGAAGAGCGGACGGTCTTAATTATATAGTATCTTCTCTGTGCTCGTTGCAGCGTATCTAGAGCTTCAGCAAAGAGAGAGAAGCTTATATATATATATATATATATGAGATTGCGCATTACTCAGAATGTTCCCGTAAATGGTACAGTTAAAGATGAACTATTTCTACAAGTTTTCTTCCAGTCCCAGCTGGAGAAGCAGGCCAGAAAATCTTACGAAGTTCCCGACAGCTTGAATAATTCTAAAGGAAATCATTCGCGCGTTTTTCTTTTTTTTTTCTCTTGAAGATCCGCGTAAATTTGTGCGGCGTGCGTGTCGGCCGAATACCGGTCACGACAATGCATCGCGTTACCATGGACTAGGACGTTACGACAATAGGACAAAACGCGGGGGTTCTTTTGGCAAGCGAGTCGCTTTGTCGGCGCCCGATGACGACGGCGACGACGACGACGACGACGACGACGACGGAGTCGACGACGGAGACGACGACAGCGAAGGGAAGGAGAATGAGAGGAGTTTCTCTCTGCTGGACGTTTCTCGCAATGGCCAGCAGCCCGATTCTTGGGGACCACCAGCACGTGGCCATCGGATGAACCCCTCTCGAACACATGTTACAACCAAGACTTTCGCGAGTATATTTGCCCCTGCTTTTTGGGTCGCCGATGCCTCTCGCGTGGAACAACTCTCGAGACTGGGCTGAACGTTGAAGTCCCGCCCCATCGTCCGGATTTCGTCGCTTCCATAAAGTAAACGTTCCAGTGGCCTGGTATTTAAGACCTTTTCAAATTTCAAACCAGTTAATATTCTTTTAAAACGAAATTTTTGTACCATTAGCACAGCCAATTTCAATCTCAAAATGGTTAGGCTCTGAGAACTAAACATTGATGGCTTTTCTGTTCATGGATGTTTGCCTATTACTTAGTTAAAAAATAAAAAAAAAATAAAAACGAAACTTAATTGAAACCTGCTAGCGTTATGGCATACCTCATCATGCTATCCTGGACCTGATTAGGGTTAAGGACTTGTATGGAGAAACAAAACACTTTCCATGAGGAAAAAAAAAGATTCACGTATTACAACAAACGTAGGTAAATCCAGATAAAAGTCGCCCAGAATTGAGCGAAATGCTTTAAATTTCTCGATTTAAGGAGATCGTATACAGAGTCTAGTCATCAGCGAAGCACTATTGGGCCATTATGAAGCGAAACAGAACGTGTAAAGTAAAGGTTCCAGTGGTCTGGTATTTAAGACCTTTTTAAATTTCAAACCAGTTAATATTCTTTTAAAACGAAATTTTTGTACCATCAGCACAGCCAATTTCAATCTCAAAATGGTTAGACCCTGAGAACTAAACATTGATGGCTTTTCTGTTCATGGATGTTTGCTTATTACTTAGTTAAAAAATAAATAAAAATAAAAACGAAACTTAATTGAAACCTGCTAGCGTTATGGCATACCTCATCATGCTATCCTGGACCTGATTAGGGTTAAGGACTCGTATGGAGAAACAAAGCTCTTTCCATAAGGAACAAAAAAAGATTCACGTATTACAACAAACGTAGGTAAATCCAGATAAAAGTCACCCAGGATTGAGCGAAATGCTTTAAATTTCTCGATTTGAGGAGATCGTATACAGAGTCTAGTCATCAGTGAAGCACTATTGGGCCATCATGAAGCGAAACAGAACTCGGGGTGATTTTTAACAGTGCTAAACGACGGAACGAACAAAATTCCACGATCGAGGCGATCTCGAATTCCTATCTCGTGTCAAAAAAGTCTCATTCCAGCAAAAAAAAATCACCGGAATAATATAAATAGGATAAATTATTTCTGGGAACGAGTGTGTTAATTTTATGTACTCATAACTTTCATAGAAATGAATTTATGGGAAAATAAATTGAACATTTAATGCCCTTGCTGTCAGAGTGGATCTTTGTGATGATAAAAAAAAAGAATCAAAATTTTCAAGTCACTCCATGACGATCAGCTCGGAGCCAGAGCGAGATAGAGAGAGAGAGAGAGAGAGAGAGGACATCGAGGTGGAAAAAACAACGAGTCTCCCTGTGGCAGGTGCATTTGAAGCAGGTAGATAATTAAGGATTTTCCATCGAATCTCGCGCAGGGCCACTTGATTTCCTCCGAAGGGTTAATGCGCTCCACCCTTGACTTTGGATTGAGCAGCGAACTGAGTGAGCGAGCACCGAAAGGGTAATTAGGGCCCGTCTCTCCATTAGCATAATAACTCTTTTACGTTCACAAAATGCCATGGCACCTCCGTTTCATTTTGCTCCACCCTCCTCTGAAGTATATCTATATATATATATGAATATAAATGTGTGTACATCGTGGATGTCGTTCGTTGCATACCCTGACTCAGACACGTCGAAGGAGTAACCAGAGCAGGTTTTATTTTATTTTTTATTTTTTTCAAAAAACCCTGTGGGCGAGGGGAGGTGTCGGATAAATTGAGGTTGCGTGGGGCGGACGTATGCCAGAACGTCGAAACTTTGGTATATGGACCACACTGATATGCGTCCAGTGCAGAGTCCTCTCGCTCTATATAAGTTCTACCCGTGTTTGTGCTTTCTGCTCGACATACCTCCTTGAGCCTCAACTTTTCTCTCTCTCTCTCTCTCTCTCCCTCCCTCTCTCTCTCTATTTCCTCCAGCAGAACCTGCTTTATTGCAGAACACATCGCTTCCAACAGGAACTGCGCTTTTTCGAGGCACAGCGTGGGCGGAAGAGTTGAGAGCGGCTTTCGTTCTTTGATCGGATTGCAACGCGATGCACGCCCTTTTGAGAAAAGAAAAAAGAAAATCGTTTAGCTTTTCCAGTACGAGCCACGGCAATAACGGAGAAAAACCAGAACCAAAAACTCGGCACCACCCTGAAGATCCCGGATGTGACATATGTTAACGGGAAATGGTGAAAAAGGCAGGCGCGGCTACTTTTACGAGTGACTTGGCGCTCTTGAGATTCTGGTGGGTAATGGAGATGAATGAAATATTTACTTTATTTTCAGGATAACCAACGATAATTTTTTTTTTAATGTTTAATAATTATTCTGATTTGATATTCAGTATGAAAGAAAAATAATTTTTTCTTTGATAATTGGTGACGTTATTTAAAATTGAATTGATGGAAATTGACTGTTTTATGAGGACATTCAATTGACACAGACGAGCTGCTATTCTTTTTTTTTTTTATAAAATATTAGAGAGGGACGGACTGCCCATCTTTTGTTGAGAGACAAAAAATCGTTTGGCACTGTGATAGCCCATAGCAAATTGCCAGTATAGTGGACGAGTTATTAGATGACGGCTTAAGTTTTGATCGCCACACACGCACACACACACACACACACAGATTTAGCGGTAAGAGATATGGATCTTGTGGGCGCGGCGTCGTCCCGTGAGGCCCAAGAGAGCAGCATCAGTGAAAGAAGAAAGACCATCAGGGCATGACGGAAGAGGGCGTTTTTGACTGGGGATGGTAGAAAAAAAATGTGTTATTAAGCCGACATGTCAATCAATTCCAGGCAAATCGGACGATGGAAGAATATCTCATTCTCGAAGAGTTGCTCTCACTTTCGAATTTTCTGGCTGTATGCCTGTGTGGTCGCCATCCTAACAGCCCTTTAAAATATGTTATTAACGAAAGATCGAGTTCCATCGTATTTTTTTTTTAAACCCTTGCGGCAATTTCCATATTCCATTTTTTTTTAAATACCTTTATCGATTTAAAAACCTCCCAACCGACTTAATTCATTTTTCAACCTTCTGCGCCAATCAGAAACACGCACGAAAAATTACCTTCAATCCCGAAGAATTTTATCATGGTCGTTTTTTTTTTTTCGTTCCATCTTGTACACGCTGAATAATTACCAACATCGAGATTCGTAATGCTTTTATTTATATCTCGATAAATCCGAGTGAAGTCAATAATCTTTCCAAGCTGTATTCTCTGTCACTGGACCAAGTAAAAATTGTTCTTTTTTTATTTATTTCGAATTCGACCGAATCATGACGTGTCTTTATCCTCACGTACCACATCGATGAATTTTTCATTCACCTCGGTGTTTTCTTCGATCATACGATATCTATATACGCGTAATCGTTGATTGGAATCGCAGGATTCACGCCATAACGATCGATACTCGTTTTCATACGCTCCCTCGACTCGCTGTCATTCACGCGATCTATGAATATTGTTCATAACTTTTTCCATGCATACGAAATTCACACGCACAAAGACACGCGTCTGTATTTACAAAAATATTTAGAGAACGCAATCGTCTTTTTACCAAGAGTATCGAGCAACAATTAGGAAGAACAAAACAAAAAATGGAGTCAATGCAGTACTCTCGATCAGTTGAAATTTGTAACGAACAAAACCGATGTGTGCAATAAGAAAATGAAGACGAGGTAGAGAGTACATGGAAGAGAGAGAAAAAATTTAATACTAGGTCGAACGATGCACGTACAAGAGAGGACACGTGTATTCTCAGCAATGACGCGTATAAATACGCGCGATATGCACCTGCCGTCTACTCACCGGTCTTGCCATACTCGAGATCGTGCACCAGGAACGGCATAGAGAACATTGGGGTCGTCCTTGATACAGAACTGGAGTATGAAAGGGGGATGAAACTATTCCGTGTGGTATTTCAGTGCCGAGACTTTACCAGGGTGGCTGCACGGAAAAGAGTTGAAGAGAGAGAGAGAGGGAGAGAGAGAGAGGGAGAGAGAGAGAGGGAGAGAGAGAGAGGGAGAGAGAGGGAGAGAGAGAGGGAGAGAGAGGGAGAGAGAGGGGGGGGGGAGAGGGAGAGAGAGAGAGAGAGAGAGAGAGAGAGAGAGAGAGAGAGAGAGAGAGAGAGAGAGAGAGAGAGAGAGAGAGAAAGAGATATTGAGAAAGCGAGAAAGACAGACAAGCTTGATCAAGGCCTCTCGATAAAGGTGCTTGTCGGCACGTGCATACATATGTTCAAAATGAGCCACCATGCGTGCCAAGCAGGTAGAGACTGCAAGAGGAAAAGACGTATTGGAATCAGAGCATGGCGTTATGCATGCTTGGTCTGCGCTCATTATTATCATTGTCATTATTCTGTAAAATACACACGAGGGAAGGGTGAGGGGTAGTACGAGAGAAAAAAATGCGATAGAGCATTGAGTGTCAATCAGGGAAAGTGATTTGTAAGGGAATCCCGGTCGTGGTACCGATGAATGGCCCCCATATTGACAAGGAGAATTGTAATAGGCCCGAAGAGAGAACAATGAGGGATGTGTCCCTGTAACGTCTGCCCATGTATTATATATATATGCTCTTTTATCGTAACACGATTACGAGGTATGCCTAGTCTGGATTATAAAACCAATTTCCGGTCTCTCACGCGCGCGCGCGCGAGTCCTCTTTGATGTAAGTTGGGTTTAGAAAGTGTAGTGGTGTCGTTAAGAACGGATGGGATTGCGTCTTTAAGGGTGAAAATAATAATAATAATAATAATAATGTACTGGCTTCTGCCTAGGTACAGAAAATATGCATGATAATACATGAGCGGATGCTGTGCCCTGGTTTTTCAGTCTCGATATATATATATATATAGAGACGAGGAGAGAGGAAGAAGCAACGGGGATGAGACGCCATCAGGGTCTCTTGCGCGTGTTCCATTAGAAAGTTCCAGCCTGCATTATGCAAATAAAAGAATAACCCTTGGAGTGAAAGTTTTTTTTTTTTCCTTTAATTTCTGATCGCTCCCTCACGTTGATTCATCGAATTCTACGTATTTCTCAGGTCTGTCGGATATACTGAAAGCAGGTGGAGCCTCTGCTCTTTCTTCGAAAATGCACTGGATGCGTGTCCTTGGTTGTTATGTCTGATTGTCAAGTGTGCATTCTTTGATTCGCCGCGAGTATAGTTTGAGATAAATGGAGGAAGATAATTTTCATCGGTAGATAAAAAAAAATCTTACCTTGAACATCCTGGTGGCCTGTGTGTTTGACATACCAGCGAATTCAACGCTTTTATTTGTCCACTCATTAACGTAATGCTAGTCCTCATACTCGGTGATCAGCAGCGAGAAATATAGTATCACACTCTGCGTTGATGACCGATAATGTCTGCACACTAATTGTAAGTATAATCTTTAGCCTTCTTACGTCGAAAATATGGCACAGCTGACCCACATGCTGCCTTCGGTGTTTTATCAGTTTATCAGTCATGCCAGTTTTTTTTTTTGCTCGAAATTAGTACGTGATTATATAGGATTTAAAATTCCTCCGAATTTCATATATTTACGATCGTGTACGACGACGCACCACTTGCTTGGTTAGAAATTTCAAGAGAATGAGAGTTAACCCGAGAGTTGGTTTCATTCTCACAGATATCAATGTCACTTCAAATATATTGGGAGCTTCTCAACTTCTCGAACTAAAATGGTAGAAACTTTATCGATATTAAAACATCGAGGATGGTTTCTTGATCTACTAATTTAAATGATGGATTCGAATTCTTTTCCTCGTCCTCACACTCAGTGATCAGCAACGAGAAATATAATATCACACTCTGCGTTGATGACCGATAATGTCTGCACACTAATTGTAAGTATAATCTTTAGCCTTCTTACGTCGAAAATATGGCACAGCTGACCCACATGCTGCCTTCGGTGTTTTATCAGTTTATCAGTCATGCCAGTTTTTTTTTTTGCTCGAAATTAGTACGTGATTATATAGGATTTAAAATTCCTCCGAATTTCATATATTTACGATCGTGTACGACGACGCACCACTTGCTTGGTTAGAAATTTCAAGAGAATGAGAGTTAACCCGAGTTGGTTTCATTCTCACAGATATAAATGTCACTTCAAATATATTGGGAGCTTCTCAACTTCTCGAACTAAAATGGTAGAAACTTTATCGATATTAAAACATCGAGGATGGTTTCTTGATCTACTAATTTAAATGATGGATTCGAATTGTTTTCCTCGTCCTCACACTCAGTGATGAGCAACGAGAAATATAATATCACACTCTGCGTTGATGACCGATAATGTCTGCACACTAATTGTAAGTATATTTTTTAGCCTTCTTACGTTGAAAATATGGCACAGCTGACCCACATGCTATCTTCGGTGTTTTATAGTTTACGTCGTGTACCAAAAAACTGGCATGACTGCAAGTGGGCGGTTTTTTTTTTGCTCGAAATTAGTACGTGATTATATAGGATTTAAAATTCCTCCGAATTTCATATATTTACGATCGCGTACGACGACGCACCACTTGCTTGGTTAGAAATTTCAAGAGAATGAGAGTTGACACGAGTTGGTTTAATTCTCACAGATATAAAAGTCACTCCGTTCTATAAATATATTAGGAGTACCAGGAATGGTTTTTCGTAAATCAAAGTTGATGGTTTTTTTTTTGAGCGTTCAACTTCTCAACCTGAAATCAAACTGAAATGATAGAAACTTGGTGGTTCCTTGATCTACTATAATTCAAATGATAGATTCTATTTGTACAACGGAAATTTAGCAGGTAGAGTTCACTTGGGTCATGAAAAAAGAAAGCTCTTTAAATTGTCAAGTCTTGGAGATTTTAGGACTGTTGATTCATTTTTGAGTCGTTTAAAAAAAAAAAGGAAAAAAAAAATGGTGACGTTCATGATGCACGATCGGGCCGAGAATTCAGTTGGCCCTGAAGGGTTAAAAAGGGGGGTACGCATTGCCTATAAACATCGATCATTTTCGTATCATTGCCTGTATAAAGACTTTACGATCAATTTTAAATACGAGCGAGAGTTGCTGTTGATTGTGATGCTGGTGGTTGAATAAGCGAGTCGAAAACCTCGAGGCGCTTGCGCACCCTCATCTGACATTTACGGTGACTCACAATCAAAGATGCAACGTTTGTGCACGCTGCACACACAGGAGCTATTAAATGGCGAGCACTCATAAATATAAATCATCGAATTGTCTTTTTGCTCTCATCGAGCATCTTCTTTTCACTCTTTTTTTTTTCTCTCTCCATCTCTTTCTTTCTCTCGGCTGGATCGTTTCTCTCGCGATGAGAGGCGGCACGACCCTCTTTGGTGAAACACACACAGCTGTCCGCCCAAGCAGCCCCTTTCGAACAACATATACCGCCAAATTTGGTCTCGCCAATCGTGCCGACGAATTGCGAATTACTTTCGTTGCCTGAACATCCAGAGACGATGTAACGCATTAAAATAAATAAATAAATCATTAAAATGATTTTACGGTGGAATATTTCTTCATTCAAATACTAAATACTTTGCCTCGAAAAATTAAGAAAAATTTAAGGCAATTATTCCCTCGTAAAAAATATACTTTCTCATTTCCTTTCTGACCTTTTACGCTTCAATTTGATTCCTTATTGCTCGTACTCGTCATCTCCCGCGTATTCGCTTAAAAAAATATATATGTCGATCATCTGGAAATCGAGGATGCACCGAAATTTCCCAATAAATAGTCAAAATATCCGCATTAAACTTATAATAAATTTCCGATCTTTGCTATGAATGATCTCGCGAGAGAAAGAGTCACAAGAAAAAAGATTGACAAGAAGATGAAAGAAATAAATAAAAAAAAGATTATGGCACGTTTCCTCAACTGTAATCTCGAACAAGAATCATCCGTCTGAGCGACGAGACTTACAATTTATAGATGCAATTTTGGCACAAGTCCCTTTTGGCAACGATATGCATACAAGCGAGTATGCTCGCGATAAATTCGCGTGAAATCCGACTCATAGCCCGTGTCCCACATGTGGTATACACAAAATACATTAGACGGCCCGTTTGAGAAACCAGCTACGATGATAAATATTCAGAGCGTATCCCACACGATCAACTTCTATCAAGATTTTTTTTTTTTTTGCTTCTATAAACCCTATACAATTTTTTTTTTCATATCGTCTCTTGATTACTCTTACACAATATCTTCTCGATCTTCTCCCCTGCAGCCGATTGTAATGGGCGGCTACTATGTTAGGTCATTCTATATATGTATATATATAACATTATGGCGTTGCTTTATAGACGAGAAGATGCACCGAAGGACTATCCAATATGGGAATTAGCCACGCCAGAGGCTGTGTAATCATTAATACCATAGAAAAACGAAACGATCGTCGGCTCTTCAAACCCCCCGCGGTATAATCGCGTACCAATTAATTTTTTATCGATCTCGCTTCATCGGCATTTCATCAACGTATATGCTCCCCGCACCTACTACGTATATACATATATATATATATTATTTTCGACGCTAGATGACCGAGAATATCGTTTATAAATTCTTGAGAATTATTCTATGGGTCATCGTTGGGAATTTCTTAGCATTAACAATAAGATTAGCTTTGTGTGGATCGAGCAAAGAATGAAACAAAAGCGCATGTGAATTTCACGAGGACACGAGGAGAGCCGAAGAGTAAAGGTAAGGGAGGACATCGAGCCATTCCAAACTCGAATTTTCGAGCGTGAAAACGTGAGATGACGATGAAAAAAAGTGGTTTCGCGGAGGTAGTTTGAGTACGAGAGAACGCGTCACGCGTCTCTCGATCGAATTTTGCACAAGGATATTTCTCTCTCGCAGCATCCCTGGCGGCCGCGAACGAGACGAACGCCCGTTCGCGGCGGAACCGAAGAGTTCCTTTTTGTCACTTTTTGCCTCAACGTTTCTCCTGTGTATATATGGTCTGTTCAGGCTTCCCACCGCGCCCTTACCAAAAGGCGATTCCGTATCGTACCACACCACACAGTCCTCGAACATTCTAAATATTTCGTGGCAATTACATTCGCTACCGGCGCTCCAATCAAAGGCTATAAAAATGTCTCGTGGTATTTCGCTGGCAATTTTTCGGTGGCTCGGCATGTCTTCCTTTTTTCTTCTTTCTTTTTCTTTTCTTTCAAGTTAGATAATCACCAGGTTTGCCAAGCTCTCACCGCGTCTACGCTCGAATCTTTTACCTCTTGAATTTTTTTTTAATTTTCATTTTTTTTTTTTCCCCTCGTGATCATGTATACGGCTAATACGTATTAGAGAGACAAGAAAAGGCTTCCATAATGTATACGTAAAATTTGAACGAACGTGTTGCTGGACCCGCTCCTCGAAATGTAATCTAGGCCAATTTAAATTTTTCAGACGTTATTTCGTCTAGTTCGTGTCCCCTCTTTTACCTTTTGGTTGGTCCCTCGTGATGCTCGCGATCGCTAGAACTCGCTCTCTTTCTCCTCCAGCGTGTATTTCTTCATGGATATGATTATACACCTTTTCTTGATTGGTCTTTTGCCACGAAACACTCGCCGAATTTTTATCAACCTCACCTTGCCTATATATATATATATATATATATATATAGGCAAGGGATATATAGGAGGTATATATATATATATATATATATATACCCATTATAAATGATCACGACGAGAAGAAGCTCGCACGAATAATAGAAGCTGAAAATGTTCGCTACTTTTCGATCAATTTCATATCATTTATCTGTTTCCGAAGAGGATAAATCGACGTGAAAAAAAAAAAACAAAAGAAAAATATTTATTTGCATTAATTTAACTGGGCGTATGAATGTGCAAATTTCACGTGCAAATGCAGATAAAAAATTGCATGATGCGATATTTCGCCACCACACCCGAAAAATAAATAATAATAATAAATGCTCCATGGGGGCGCATAATAATGTATTATTTGGTGCATCATAATTATCCAGTGACTTTGGTGGGGATGCACAGAGTGCATGAAGGGAAGAACAGTAAAAAAAAAAAATTCAAAAACAAAAAAAAAACAAATATGAGAAGAAGATGGAGTGCATAGGGAGACACGTGGGTACGCGTGTGGTAACTGTGATGCGAGTGACGACGGTTATTATGTCTTCACTGTCACTCTCTCTTCTCTGGAGACGCGGAACGAAACGAGACTCGGATGATGACGAGGATGACTTTGCACGTTGACAGACCTCCCCTTATTTCGTATCTCTGACTCTATCTCTCGTGTAAATACGTCTAAACTGTTCGAATCACTCGAGACTGTACACATTAAATATTTTTTAATGATTATTTTTACCTCCATAGCGGAATGCAATTACTTGGCTTTTGTGTACCCTCTGAATAAAAGAAAAAAAAAAATTGTCAATAATAATTAGAAGACTACATTTATTCATTTGATCCTCATGAATAAAAATTTAAGTTCAACCTGAGTGATATTCAATTTGATACGATTTGATAAACCGTCAAAAGCGTATGGAATTTGATTTTTTTTAACTACTAGAAGCTTTGACTCTTTTAAATATTTTTTTTTTTTTCTGAAGGCGAGAAAATTACGAGGTTTATCCAAATTTATAATTTTCAAAATTCATTCACTATTAATAGTCGAAAATAATGGTCCATTATAATTTTGCATGAAAATTATCGTTTTATTGCTTTTTATTCAAATGGAAATTTTTGAGAAAATTTACCATTCACATAGCAAAGTTTTCTTCCATGATATTCTATTCATATATCTATATATTTATTTTTGTAACCAAGTACGTGAGTATTTTGGCGATCAGGGGTAGACGCAGTCTCGCCGGAAAGACATGGGCGCCAGGCTATTAGAAATCTTTTCGTCACTGTGTGGCATTCACGCGATTGTACATCTCCCACGCAAGGAGACATAGAGTACTTGGTAGGTTTGCCAGAAACTCGAAATCAAGTTCACTTTTGTTGGTAAAACGAGCGTGAGAGTGTCACTTGAGCGCATTATGTATATAGTGAATTTATGCAAAGAAGCAACAGAAGAAGAAGAGAAAGAAGAAGAGAAAGAAGAAGAGAAAGAAGAAGAAGAAGAAGAAAGACACCCTCGCGAGCTGGTACATCTACCCACACTTTTGGGCTCTCATATCTCTCTCTCTTTCTCTCTCTGGTTTTGATACTTTGTGCGTGGGGGTTTTTGTGCGTGCGTGTGTGCGACCAGACGGCGAGACGAGAGAGCATGGAGAAAAGCCCCGGAGGCGCGCGCGTTCACGATGCATATAGAAAGAGAGAATGGAGAAAGGCATCCAAGTGGTAGTGGTGGAGGAGAAGGAGTCGTTGTGGCGGTGGCGGCAGCTCACACGGATGAGTAAGGTCGGGCGAGTGTGGGTCTCTCGTCGAGCCGCCTAGAGTCCCACGTGTCGGCTCGTGCCTCCTCGTGGCCGTCGCGCGTCGTCGGGGCACTTTGTGGCGTCGCGTCGAGACTATAAGAGTGCGCGCGCGCGCGCTCGCGAGGGCACTCGACGCACGCACGCCACCGCACCAACTCTCGAGTGGGAATGCATCTCTCTCGGCTATGCAACTTCTTATAGATCGAGCACGAAGATTTCTCGATCTTCATTTGTGCCTCGTTTTGTGCTGCCAAAGATTTCCTCATACATCCTGATCGTTGGAAATGCCCTTAGAAGGTTTTTCTTCACTTTAAATCTTCAGCGAGAAATTTTATGATTTCAGACAAATTAGACAATTTTAGTGAGATTTTATGATTTTCTCTATCGGGAGAGATTTATGTTTTGGCGCCCAGATGAGCATAATTTTTTTTCTAAATCCGCGAAATTTCGGAAAACGGATGTAAATATTTCGATCTCGATTGATCGATCACAATGATAATAAATAATCATTGATTTTTTTTTTTTTTTAGTAACTCAACGTAATTTAAGGCATTTCTTTTTTACCGATCCGAAAGATACGGTGACTTGTTTGCACATATATATATATATATATATATATATACATATAGTATATGAGTATTCAATACTCTGGCGAGAGTAAGCCAATCAAGTACAAATATTATCTCCTTGCAGTGGTACGAAGTGGTTTTACTCTACTTGGATTATGTCGATGCACAATGCATATATGCATGTATTTATCGTAAACGTTATACACACACACATACATGTTTATAAATATGCATATATATATATATATATATATATATATATATATATATATATGAAGTACTTTATGCTGACCGAGAGAACGATCGAGGGGGCCTCACAATGGTTAAACTAATATTGAAATATAGCCCGACAATTGGGACTCGCATGCATCTTTCAATGTCAGTGGCGCGAGGCGTTCCTCTCGCGTTAACAAATGCACTTGATTTACGGCTCGAGTGGTCTCTCCTCGCCGATCTCGCATTCAATACCGATTGTTAATACGAAATCATTATTTATCATCGTTCGTATATCCACTCGAAGATTATGATATCGTTTTTTTTTGTCTTTTTTTTGTTCATGCTTTAACCAACGCCCTTACACAATTGGGAGCAGAGCTTAATGGATTGTGATCGCAAAAAATTTCGCGGTGCAAATAATCGCTCGAACACTTTTCGATTTTTTTGGGTGTTCATAGTTGTATCGACGAATTCTTTCGAGGTCCAAAAAGCTGTTTCTCCATGTTACGATATTTATTATCCATTTACAAAAGTTTCATTGCATAGGATGAGAGTCTAAGAAGAAAGTTAATTTTATCGAGTTTATTAACGTCTTTTTAATTGCAATCATTCAATATTTGACATATCAAGACCAACACTGGCTAGTATATAATATTAGTAAGTAGTTGAAAAATTTAGTAATGTCGCATTCACTACTGATTGTTAATACGAAATCATTATTTATCATCGTTCGTATATCCACTCAAAGATTATGATATCGTTTTTTTTGTCTTTTTTTGTTCATGCTTTAACAACGCCCTTACACAATTGGGAGCAAAGCTTAATGGATTGTGATCGCAAAAAGTTTAGCGGTGCAAATAATCGCTCGAACACTTTTCGATATTTTTGTTTTTCTTATTCAAAAATACTATAAACATCCCCAATATTTTCATTATATTATATATGAAATATCTATTGCCTTGTTTAATATTTTCTCGCAATCTCATGATTATTTAGAACACGTGAATTGTCTCAATAATTCAAACAAAATTAAATCAAATAAATGAATTAAATAAATATCATACGATATGGATAATATAAAAAAATTGATTATTGCTTGGTCCGAGTGCATCGACCGGCAATGATGGGGACCTGATGTAAATATGCGCTTTATGCCGAGTATATGCTTGTAACACGCGAAAGTAATCTGTGTGTACAGCTGTGTATATCTGAGAATACGTACATGTCTTTTCCCTTCCGGATTTATAATTATTTCTCTGTTGCTGCGCGATGATTGCGCGCAAACACACACACACACACACACACACACAAAGACATCCTAATAAATATATATTACATATATAGTGTCTTACAACGGGAATTTATAACCAACTTCTGGTGGTCGATTCATCAGCTACGAAAATGTGAGCGTTGCTCGCGCACACCTGTCCGATAAAAAAATCCTGGAATAACTGTCGGTGAGGTACACCATATTTGCAGCATGTAATTGGTCATATTTTTATATTCCGGTGTCGCGAGAGCAAAGAGACAGAGACGCAATGCAGACAAAGAGAATGAGAAGTGATGAAAAGAGGAAGGGAACAGAGCGCACGCCTGTTTCGCATATATATATATATATATATGTATAGTGGCCGCGACGTTCGCGCCCGTATCGGATTCTCCTTAAATCGTTCAGTCGAGTTTTTCTCTTACCCTCCTCTTTTTGTTCCTCCGACTCGTCCGAGCCAAAATACCATTTAAATCGGTAAACTTCCCTCTCCTGACGAACGTCCTTCGCCATTTTAACTCAAAATCCTCATTGCGCCTGTTGAGTCTTTCTCCTGATCCTCGCAAACCCACTTTGGAGAAAGATCCATCGCACGCAAGTATATATGAACAACTCGAAGATACGGAGAGTATCAAATGTACACAGGAGATGTAAGCCAACTTTTGCAATGCCAGGACCCACCACTGTGCGAAGGAGCACAAAAATCCTGTCAGCCTTCGGTGAAAACTTGTCGTCCAACTCTCTTTCGTGTATATTCCCGTATATATACTTTGCAAGATTTTTGCAACCATCCGACAGCCACGACACTTTTCCCTCGTTAGGGCGCACGCACAAGTTTCAATTAAAATTAACAGGAGTATAAATTTAAATATTTAATCTGACCAGATTCAAAAAATTCTTTCTGTAATTTGTTGGATATACGCAGCTTGTTTCACCTGCCGGGGCAGGGGGTTGGTCTGATGAGCGTCTTTTGAACAAAAGGTCATAGAAAATAATTTAAAAAACAAATTATTATCAATCATTAAAAATTGCTTTGAATATATTCATTATAGGAAGAAATTATTAAATTATTTCGCTCAACTATTAAATAAATTATTATTCTCTGGAGGTATTTTAAATTTTAGATTACGAATTGTATCAGACACTTGATAAATAATAGCTGGTTATTAAAAATGAATTAAATAAAATGCTTTATACAATTTTCTTAATTCGATCACTATAATTTCGCGATGACTCCACGTCTGTTTAAACGAGCTTGAGCCAAGCACAATATAAGATGTGAATTTTTTATATTTTTCATCAACTGTTTTTCACTATTACAAAAAGAAAATGATAATTGTTAATTCTTTATTCAGCAATTAATCATACTGAATAAAATCGCAATGAGTATTATGAGCTCGACATGAAAAATGAAAATATGATCAATTCTAATCAATTAACTTAATTGGGTCGCGATCTATTGATATTTATCAGGATGACTTGAACGTTCAATCGAGCGGCAGCTGACGACAGGGTAAAAAAGTAAAATGGTAAAAAAGTATTCCACAGGCACAGTGTCTATGGCGTATAAAATTAAACTCGTTTCATTTTTATTTTCTTTTCTTTTTATTCCTTTTTTTTTTTTATATCGAAACAATGGTATATGCAGTCAGGTCGTGGAGCTCTCCGAGAGGGACACTTTGTCTCTGTCTCTCACATGGATCCATCTTCGATAACCATTTGCGGAAAAGCCATGCAATTATCCAACGGCAAATCTGCGCGGCGTCTGTGTGTACTCCAAGTTTGGAGCTTTTGCCGCCAGTGAGGGCTCACGCGCGCATCGATTCGCGTTACGAGGGACGTTGGGCTTTTGCAGCCTTGCCGTTCTTCCGCCATTTCTCTCGCAGCAAGACGTTTATAGGTATGAGCAACGCGTGTACTACATTCGTATCTATAGATACATACATCAACATATATATATATATACGTGTATGTATGTAAGAGAAAGAGAGAGAGAGAGAGAAATCCAACTGCTTCTGGATCTTGGCTGTCGCAGCTTCTCTCGTTCTGCTTGCTCGATGCGCGTTTAAGGAATTTGATGTCTTAATTGGACGGCTCGTTTGCTTTCAAGGGGTATGGAGAGAATCTCAGCGGGGACTCCTCTCCAACTCGATATTCCTCTCTCGCGATCTTAGCTTGACGTCGGTTGATACACACGTATACAACTCCCCATCTACCTTGTAAACTTTGTAATTAATAACCGAACGCGATCGGGCGTAAACACAGTTTTCAGCCTCGATCATCCTCGTAATGTGCCACGAGCACGATTTAGGATTGTGTGTACTGCAACGAGGATGGAATGCGAGCTCGAAAACTCTGCTCGACTGGTTTCAAGACTTTAGATGGAAATTTAAAAAAATGATTGTAAATAATATGTAAAGAAACGTTATTAAATTAATCTGAATTTGGGATCTTATCAAAAGTCATAAAAATCGAAATCAAAGGTTTTTCATGTTAATAATTTAATCATTTAATTATAATAGTTTGATAATTCATGAAAATAAAATTGAATTTTTATGCTGTAAAAATGAATTTAATATTTAATTATTGTAATTGATTGACTTTTTTACCACATTTTATTTATTACATTATTTGTACGCTTATCGTATAACTATTTATGAATTGAAATGTGTTGATACAATGCCAAATGATCCAATAAAATCCAATAAAATCCTAGAGACTTTACTGGCTCATTAAAATTTGTGTAAAATTTGCATACAAAATAAAATAAATTTTTCGGGTAAGTTATCGAGTACGGCTGAAGAAACGCGTTGCTTTAATAAATTATTGTTAGGTGGACAAGAAGCTAGAAATGCGCAGTAGTGAAATGTTGGCCAAGTATTTCGAGAAATTACGAAGCACTCGCGTGAGTATACGTGAGCTCATCTCGGGGCGCGTGACAATTTTGGATTTGGCGAAGGCGAGAGAGACGAGAGAGTCATGTAATGACATCAGGGAGACTCTACGTATGTTGGACACGAGTAACGATGAGAAATACCGCAAGGGAAATTCAAAATAAGATCGATGATGAATTGAAATTTCATTGAATAAATGAAAATTTATTTGTATTAAAAAATATTTAATTGAATGTAAAAAAAATTGTTCAAATGAAAGTTACATCGAATATATAAATCCATCAATTTTATAAAGTCCAAGAATTGCAAAAAAAACATTTTGCTGGTACATTTTTGCTGTTAATTTGTTCGAAACAATTTTCTTGTATAATATACAAGTTTGAAGTATGCACGAGGCAAGCTTTAGAGCACTCGTGATCGCAAACAGACTCGTAACACTTGCCGTCATCTTCTTACACGCTATATGGGCCATTTCAGGTCACACACACAAGGCCATACTCCTGGCTAATTTTCGGGTTAAAAAAAATTTATGTGCTTAAACTAAGTTTTGAGCCAAATCATTTCGATCTTATCGATTTTTATAAATTTTTCAACGATTTTTATGATAATTAGTGCAGTCTGTTTTTGTCTTTTCGTGCAAAACATACCAAAAAGTATAGAAAATTAATTTTGAGGCTGACGGCTTCGTTAATTTGACGGAGAACGGTCCATATATACTCTCGAAATGCACGTGATGATTACATACAGTTTAGGAAACTTGCGCGAGGAAAGTAAAAAAAAAAAAAAAAAATTTAAACGAAGCGAGCGATGGCGTTTTTGACGAAAATGGTCATACACGCAACAGACGAATTGGCAATCGTTAACACCTCCGTGCGCCTTTTCATACCCCCCCGCGTCCACGAGAATGTTACGGCCTACTCCAAATATTAGCATAGAACGCGGGCGATTTTACCAAATCTAGTGAGCGAGCGGGACGAGAGTGGACAACGTTTGCTGCTACTGCCTATTATATTATTGCTATCGGATCGCATCAAGCTTGTCACACGCTCACACACGCGTACTCTCACTCACAATAATGTAAAAGAACGCATGATACAGGCAATGACAATTTTTTTTTTTTTTTTTTTCTTTTTCTTTACTGTTTTGCACTACGAAAGAAAAGTGTGGGCCAGCCAAGTGTGGGTTCGCCCTCTTGAGACGTTTCGTATTTGGTGATCCCTGGCGGGCGAGCGCATATTCTTTCTGTGCGACACTCGCACACGCGATATTACACCGTTGTGAGTGGGGCAACTGTATATTATACTCGAGAAAGTTTTAAAAATATAAATTTCATTCGGATGTCGGAAAAAAAAAAAAAAACTTGACATTTTAATTGAATCTACCTTTTGGATGTGAATGTAAATTCTTAAATATTTTTCATTGTTAACGATCCTTAAGTAAAATCGATATCTCGATCCATAAATGTTCTTTTTTCTAAAAAAAAAAAAAAGCTCGAAGATTCAGGTCATAAATCAATAGATATAATGAATTTTATAAAGCTTTGTGTCATTGCATATAATTATTGCGAAAGTTTTCCGTTTCGTCAGGCAAACGTTATTGGCAATAATTATGCCTCAAAAATTTTGGACTACCCCGGTAAAAAAAAAAAAAACGTTCAAACGTTAAATTCACTCTCACTGAGAGACTACTCGATGATCTGAGCAGTTCAATAAGAAACGAGGATGTAATTGCTGGTAATTTTCTACCATGGCATTTAACTCGTCACGAATAGCTCGATAAAACGCCCACAAGTGGGTACACGACCCATTGCCTCGATAGAATTCACAAAGATCAGGAGCAAAGATATACAAAAAGTGTAAAATAAATTTTCTATACACGCAATAATAATTTCCATCAACGGAAACTTTGATGGTAAAAATTCTCGTGGGCCCCAACGACGAGACATATATCTATATATAATAATCAAATTAATGAAAATTTTGCGCTCAATCGGATGGAAAATTATCGATACGTCGTAGCTTGAATTTCCGAAAAGAAGCGTTCCATATATGAATTATGGAATCATGCTAAGTAAATAAGAAAAAAAAAAAAAAAATGAGAAGACACGTGTGTTATTCTGTCATCATCGGGTAAATTTGTACGAATGAAAAAAATATCGCGGATTACGCAATTGATAAGACCAAATTGAGAATCGCGAATGGCACACACGAATATGGCATTAAAAAGAAACAAAAAAAAGAAAAAGCTCACGCGATCTTTTTTTTTTTTTTCTTTCATCCGAGCGAAAATTATTTATGCCACGATAAATACACCTGTTCAAATGCAGCACGAGGAAAGTGAGTTTCTCGAGTGGTTTAATAACCATTGGTGTACACATATAGATATCGCGAATATTACACGGCTATTGGCGAAAAATTATGTTTGCACAGAGGCCCACATCAAACTCCGTACAAGGCCCCGCGGATCTTGCGCTCGCTTTATTGTCACCCACACACGTAAATCTCTCCCTCCTCCTCTCTCTCTCTCACACACACACACACTCACTCTTGTTTTAATATATTTAAGGATCGAAACGGTTATTATCGCGACATATAGCGTGAGCGATCGAGCACTCGATATGAGCTTGTGTTTGCACATGAGTGTATTATATATCCGTACGATATATGTTGAACTTACGATGCTATTTTATGCCTTCGTCAATTCGCGGGGGATTCGCGATCGTCCTGAACCTACGCTTCATCGTTCAATGTACGCGACCTACTTCTTCCCGTTTGTTCTCACTGAATTGCCAGGAAAATATACATATATATATATAACAAGCCCTGTGAGCTCATACTTATTTTTTTCACATTTTTCGTAAAGAGATTCGCCAGGTTCACCAATCACGAAATTTATAATTAAATAATGACGTATAGAAATAAATAAAAATGCTTAGCAAACAGAGCTTTGTAAGGTGTTCCATGACATATTTTTTTATGGTCATATGGACGACAATTTTTTAGATAATTTTTCAATTGGCATAATTAATTTTTTCCGCAATCATTCGGCTGCTATTCGCTATTTGTTAAATATTTTTTAGCATATCATTGATGATTTTGCAAATAATTGAGTAGAAATAAAATTGAACATGCCGAATAATTGAATCGATCATACCGATGATTTTCTTTTTTTTTTTCTAAAAGGTCAATCACTATTTGGTATACATATATATATATATCGAATTCGATATAGCGACTTGTACTCATCCAATTTCGGTCTCACGCAGCGATTGAACGAAAACCCGTATACCCCGTATAAAACTGCTAATGCCGAAATGAACTGTCATTCCCTCGAGAGGGGTGGGGGGAGGAGGGTGGGGGGGGGGGGGGGGGTGCTGCAGCGCGCGAATACAAAGAAGTGGCAGCTGCTGGCTCTGCGAACGAGCCAATATTTGATACAGGAGAGCACGATTCTCATCGCGAGTTTTTCAGGGACGAGAGATCACGCGTCAGTTTCTCTCCTTTGCTCGCCCTTGATTTTCCATCATTCTTTCCTCCAAAGGGTTAGCTCGAGTCCCACCACGTTCGATTCATGTTCTCTCCAGGACTTCTCCCTCGTCACCATGCGCATTCCTCCCACTTTTTATTGGCTCTCGATTCTCTGGTCGATCGTCCTCGTGAGCCTCGATAATATATAGGCAATACTACTGTCTGCATCATATATATGCAATGCGAACCTTTTGGAAATTATTTCGATGCTTTTGACAATAGGATATCGATATTTTAGTAAATTTTTATCAACCAGCAACAGAGAGGAGAAGCGAGAAAGCCTCGAAAATAAATGAAAATCACTAATATATTAATGATAAAAATCTTATTACCTTTTAATATGTAATTTACCAGAGGAGAAACTGTCGAACTTGTAGATCGAAAAATCAATCATTTGATTATCGCAAATATTTTTTTTCAACATTATCTCTTCTGTTATCTCTAAAAACAAGTGAAGAAATATTGTTAAAAAAATTAATAAAATGAGTCAATGACTAAAAAATTTAGTACAAAATCATTAATCATTGATGGAAAAATTCACAATTGTTTATAATAATCGAAACCTCTGTGTTGACTCAGGTTTGGGACGATAATGATTTTCTTTGGAGTAATGAAAAATTCGTTGAATTAAATGAAATACTGATGGAATTGAATGCAATTTATTCGATGGATTTCATTCGAATTGAATTAAAAGAACAAAAAATTTTACCCATTATACGATATTTTTTTCTTCGGGCTATTTTTGTTTGAATGAAATAAAAAGCGTTTGTCTCGGCTCGAATGTATCGCCGCTCCAAAGATCTCCGCGCTGCGCGACCGAAAAAAGTAGTCATTCTTCCCACCTCTTGTCGCATCTATATTCACTTTTTTTTAGTTCGAGTCAACACCAAACCGTGGGACGCTGCAGAGCTATGAAAGAGAGTCCAGCTCACGAGAGAGGAGACCAAATATGTCCCTTTTTCCGATTACGCGCGCTTTCCGGCGCACACATCCAGTTTCCTGCGACACTTTGGCCTCAAAGGTGCTGATACAATAGAACGAAAATGATTTAAAAAAATTAAAAATCATATTACAGAATGGCGAATAAAAATTCAGACATTTGGCAATTTTTTGGTAAATTTCGAGCTTTCAGCTTGATAATCAGCGAATAAAATAACACACCGAATAGAAAGAACTAATTCAAATTGAGTTTATAAGAAAATGTATATATGCTTGACACAGGATTAACGCAGAGAGGGAAAATTTTAGTTATGGGAGAATTTTTATGTTGGGACATTCAAACAAGAGCCTTTTTCTTCTGGCCTGCCTGCTACCGGTCCATCGTATGAGTTCTTCGCGTCCTCGAAGGGAGACAAGAAGAAAAAAAGCAACCCAAGAGAGGTTCTCCACTTTAGCCGCTGTGGAGATCCTCGCAGGCCGCGTTCCTTTTATAGAGGGAGAAGCGCGCGCGCGTCTTTCAGCTCTTTTGCGTCTCACGACCCGTTGGCCACGCGCTTGGGAGCCCTTTAGGGCATAGGGTTTTTGACGAATAACATATCGAGCTAGTCTTGTGTCGCGATCGAAAAAAAAAAAAAAAATCGTGGCGCGTACGCTTCTCTTCCTCCTGCTTGGGCGTTTCACAATTCCTGCGCATCAGCATCGCCACAAAATATTATAGAAGATTTTTTTCTTTCCTAAAAAAAAATAATAAAAATTCACTATGTGACGTAAATTTAGAATTAAATTTTATCTAACATTTGTCATTTTTATATATATTTTTTTTCCGGTATTTTTTAAATTCGACAAGACGTTATAATATTAAAAAGGTGTCACGATCCTTTCACAGCCCGAGACGAATAGAAAAAAAATGAGAGACACACTGTAAGAGATGAGGAGAGAGGAAAAATAATGTCGGTAAGTAAATGTTCCTACGCGGTGGCATTTAAATCAGGGGAATCTCTCAGCGTGTCCTCAGCACAGAAGGGACAATATATGATGATTACAGTCATGATAGCCGGGACTTAAATCACGCCGTGTCACCTCCTGTAATTTAACGTCGCCAGCAGCAGAGGCAGCGAAAGCCGTTTCTGCCTTGGCATCGCGACGTCGACCCTCTAGTAAGCGCGACAGGTTGTTCGTTAATGACGTGGAGAATGGCGTCTCATCCTTGCCGAAATGCAATTTTTCACAAGACAAGATTTTTTTATATATACTATTACAGAGTGAGGAGAATACAGGATAACGACGACGAGCCCCGAAACGAAGAATACGATCTCAAAGATATTTTGGACGTGTCTATATAAAAAATATATATATATATATATATATATCTAATAAAAAATCATTGCCGATTATCCGGGCCTTTAATTGATCGGTAAGAAAGAGGATTAATTTTCTAGGAAAAAAAAAATCCAATGCCTATTTTTTTATGATAAGTCGGCAATCAAAATATCAGCGAAAAAGATCTCACGCTATTAGCGTATGTAAATCCAATTATATGTATATATATATGTGTGTATATATGTATATCGATGGCATAATGTTAAAAGGGCGTTTCGAGTGCATATGAGCAATATGTTTTTACGTCTTTCTGACGTTAGGTCATCGATATATATATATATATATATATATATATATATATATATATATATATATGTTGATCAGATGAAAATTAATTACGGGCCAGTCATCCACTCGGGAGCAGAGCGCGCATATCGTTCTATGCATAACAATGAGATTTCGGCTGCTGAGGAGCACGCGCGCTGTGATTAAGTCTTAATTATACATTTTGAATGTTATACGAAGCCCTACTAGGACGGTGATTGAACGAAAAAAATTATATATATGTACATATTCTCATTCAATATACAGTCGAACTTCGAATAAGTAAAATTGCCTTAAAAATTTTACTTGAGACTTTTCCCATTACTCGATGGAACCTTCACTGTAATATAAATTAATTGAGGCAAAATATAAGAGAGACTTTCATTTAATTAAATTTACCAGTTGTACGATTTGATATCGGAACGAAATACATCGATAAGAGTAATTCCACGGATGTCACGAGATGTGGAAAATATAGGAAGAGGTAGGGGACAGATATAGAGGTGCTTTGCTGCACGAAAAAAATGATATTAACCAACAATTATTGTATAGAGAATTGGCAATTGTGGATTTAAAAAAATCGGTTGACTCCCATCACAAAAAATTGATGACAGTACTGTTGGATATAGACACACAATTGATATCAAACATTGGCGTACCCAGCTTTATTTAAAATATGTGTGAGACCGATTGTTGATTGTTTTATCCGTCGTACTGCCGATTATTTAACGAAAATATCCTCGTTCATGCCGATAATAAAAAAATGCGCATGCGGGCATTAAGTACAGAGACATTGACCGATGAAAAAAGTTATTTTTTGTTCGATATACAATAATCTCTCAGTCAATGCGTATTTTGTTTCTGCAACCCGGTAGCAAATAAGTTCGTTATCGTTGATCGTTTGTTTTTTCACGGTATCGTCTTATATGATAAGCAATCGGTGCATGAGAAAATCGAAAATATAATTATATTTTCGATTTTCTCATGCACATCGTGATATTTTGAGAATGATAATTTGTTGACGTTTGTCGAATCGAACGATCCTCGAGTACGATATACACATGTTACAATCTGGCGTTGAACAATTTTGCAACTCTTATTGTTTATTACAAATGTCGGTTGTCCATACAGCAGATTTATTGTTAAAAACTTCACCACCCAATAATAATTCCAATAAGATACGTGGCAGCGTCTTGACGGCGAATGATTAGCAAAAAAAAAAAAAGGTAAAAGTAGATATTGCGTTAAATCCACAGCCATTAAACTCGCGTATGACTCGGCAAATGACGAGCTTGCCGGTCTACTTCATAAATAACTTTTAGTTTCGCGCTCTTCTCATTTTCCCCACCTTATAGAAATGGCATGCGTGTGTCCGATCTCGCCTCTTCACAGGCTGTACACGTTAATTCTACTCGTTGTATTTACCATGAGTATCCTGCTCTATATTTATATACATAAATATGCCTCGGGTCGAATGAAAATGAAAATAGTAAAAAATTATTATAAGATCCCTCTGGCACAAGTGGTTTTTTTTTTTTCAATGATCGCGATGCGTATACGAGCGTTCTTGTACGATTAACCTGAATTACTCCGGCACTCGTCCGCCTTCATGAATGGCCAGTAGATGCATATAATCTCGTTTCTCTCTCTCTCTCTCTGTCTCTCTCCCTCTCTCTCTCTCTCTCTCGCTCTCTCTCTCTCTCTCTCTCTCTCGCTCTCTCTCTCTCTCTCTCTCTCTCTCTCTCTCTCTCTCTCTCTCTCTCTCTCTCTCTCTCTCTCTCTCTCTCTCTCTCTCTCTCTCTCTCTCTCTCTCTCTCTCTCTCTCCCTCTCTCCCTCACCCCCCCCCCCCTCTCTCTCTCTCTCTCTCTTCTCGTATTATAATAAACTATATCTGTTTATGAATAGCTCATTACGCAATCTCGTCGCCCTTATCGAGCCAGAGCTCAGCTGTGTGGCGCACGGCGCTCAATCGTTGCTGTGTTCTATTTTCAAGTACATGTAGATTATACACACAGCTGAGAAATGCCGACCGTTCGTGCTGCCAGCCATCGTTTCAACTTGCAAAGTGCGAATGGGTTCTATGTATATATATATATATATATATATATATATATATATAATTTTATGAGAGCTTGTCAGACGCCTCTTCGGAGGCGCGTGCGACCTTTTTTTCAAATAGTCGACACGATGCATCCCCTCTGTTCTCTTTTCCTTCATATTTTCTCTCTCTCTCTCTCTCTCTCTCTCTCCATCTTGGTCCCGTGATACAAAGCGAGCACGTCCACCCTACGTCACGATTACTCGTCTTCGCGCTCGATAAACTCGTCGCTTGCACACCAAGGCGACAAAGTGCCGCCACTCAATGACGCGTATCCATAAATTTGCAAAACGTCGCTGTGTGTACTCCTCGGATCGTCGTGTGCGTCTGAGTAACTTCCTGGTCGTTTGCGATTTCCTATCGTACTTGTGTCATTTTCATTTTTTTTCTTTTTTTTTTTTTTTTTTACACAAGGTCGTGCACACGCGAATATATTATGCTGTACATAATGTGAATTTATACATATTAACCATGCACGATTCGCTTGGCTTTAATTAAAGGCACATGAAATACGTACGAGTGCGAGAGAATTAGCAAATGATTTTTTTTTTTGTTTCTTTTTTCAAATCATTCACAGACATTACTGACATTTGGGCCGAAAGTTAAATATGCACCTCACGAATCAATTCTCCGCGGTGTGTCATTTTTAATGTAGAAACTGCAGCTAATCGTTAAACTCTTGACCCATATGATTTTTTTACAATTTATCAAACGAGCGATTTTTGCAACGTCGATTGACCACAAAAAAGTGTTTTTACCATACCGATTTGTAGATAATCACTATCAAAATTATCGATGTTTACAAAAGCCCGCAGGACACAATTCCAATAATTAAATAAAGAACTTGATAAATAAGGAACGTGTCAAAGTTCGACAACAATTTATTTCATATTTTTTCTTTGTAATGAAATTTTTCATTCAAAAATTTTTATCGTGCATAAATTGAGTTATTTTTTTTTATCGAGTCAAACATTTTATTGTGGCTGAGGATATAAATTATTCATGATATTACTTTTCTTCCTTACATATCGCAGAATATTTTATTTTGAGGTAAGAATTAAAAAATCTATTTTTTTCATAACGTTCCGTCCTGTAACAGTGAAACGGGTGTCTCGACGAGGATTATTCCAAAAGATTATTCACATAAAAGTACAGGCTTATCGTCAGCGACAGCACGCAGAATTAGCAACATTAATGCATGTAATACGTAATATACAATTTTTAGAAAGATTATAAGGATTTAACGTGGATTTATAGTTGAAAAGACATTCGCAATTGAGAATAATAAAACGATTTGCAGAAATACACTAGTTTCTCCGAGTGACACGCGCGCAAATGTTGCTTTTATTTTTCTTTACCTCTTTTTTTTTACACTCATGACATTAAAGTTATATACGATCGCAGTTCATTTGCGTCTTACGGTGACGAAGCGTCTGGTTACTAATATTTTCTATTTATAACTTTCAATTCCCCACAACGAGTCTTATCTACATGACTGTGTGTTCATGTATATATATATATATATATACACATACATGTATCATATATGCATACGCATGTGCCGAGTCCAATCTCCTCCAAACTAATTACCGTTTAAGTGAGAACTGGTAGCTAATCAAAAAGGAGACACGAATTTATCCACGATGGAAAATTGTTTCCTTCACGTCATGGGTAAAGGAAGTAAAATATATAATTTTATGTATACGAGCTACTGAGTACATATACATATATATATATATATTTCCTATCTACATAATTTTCCGCTTTTTTTTTATCTCTGTCAACGTCTCGTTTCGCCGTTGGGAATAAAACACATTTTCCCATTTCATCTACGGAGTAAAACGGAGAAACAAGCCCATAAACCTCGTAATGCATGTCTCTGATCACGTACCGGACGATGCAGGTGCGTGCATCCTGTGAACGAGACACACGACGGGGAATATTTTGTGTCTAGTTGTCCAGGGGCAAAACGTGCAGTTTGGACTAGAGAGAATAAGGTATGAAAGGGAGACAGAGAGAGAGAGAGAGAGAGGGAGAGAGCGATAGGGGTGGAGGGGAGACAGATAGAGAGAGAGAGAGAGAGAGAGAGAGAGAGACGGAAAAGGAGGGAAGGCTAGATGAGTGGAGAGAAAAGTTATAAGAGAGCCCATGAAGGGCTCGAGGAATCGTGTGTCATTATATATACCTAGTTAAATCTGGAATATGTCGGGGAGGAATTTCATATATGCGAGACATGTATGGGGTGAGGGGGGGGGGGAGGATTACAAGAGTGGTCCAGAAAGGTACAGCCATATTCACAACTCTTTCATTTACAATTCTACTATTAGAGATGAAATCTACCACTAGATCTACTAGTATATATAGAAATGTGTGCGAAGAGATTAATTATGATAAAGTTGTTATGTAGATAATTACGATACATTGGGACAATTTCGTATTTTACAGAGTTTCAATATTGTTCACTCGTATTTTAGTATTTAGATATATAATCGATAGCGTTGGATATTTATATTACGATATTTATTATATATTATTTATAGCATGTATATATAGTGTTTATAGAGTACATACACAGTACACGAGCAAAGAAGGGTGCAAATAGGCCACATCTGCGGCTCTGCCGATTCTATTTAATATGTTTCAATATGGTTGACTCGTATTTTAGTATTTAGATATATAATCGATAGCGTTGGATATTTATATTACGATATTTATTATATATTATTTATAGCATGTATATATAGTGTTTATAGAGTACATATACAGTACACGAGCAACGAAAGGTGCAAATAGGCCACACCTGCGGCTCTGCCGAGTCTATTAAATATGTGATCTATATATAGGTGTGTACAGATATAATATTATTATCATTCCACAGGAGTTCGTCGAACCCGGCAAGCTCTGGAAGATCTCCGAGGCATTAATGAACTGTTCTTAATAACATCTCCAGTTAATTGAAGCGTTTTTGCGTGTGTGTGTGTGTGTGCTTTGTATAGCAGAGTTCTTATTATATAGTAAATAGTGTGCGGTCTCTTGAACTCTCTACCAACCCGCGGCTAAACTCGACAGGTGGTCTCTTTTTCTCTCAAACAATTATCATTCGCTGCTTCGAAAAAACTCTTGAAAAACTCTTAGCATTGAGCAATATATTGGCGCTTTGCTATGGTGCATTTAATTTTTCTTCCACAAAGAAGCTTTGTGCATAATTAAAACAAAAAAAAAACATTCCTGGGACATTTAAACTTCTGAATGAAAATAATTAATTGTTTAAGAATTGTTATGGATTTTAATACGGAATTTTTTTCTGATACTTGTCAGTTGACGGAAGTCGAAACAGACGTGTTCCTTTTCTGTCCGTTCGATCGCACAAGATGCTGATATTGCGAGACACACAGACTTCCGCGACGTTCTTGGCTCGCTCGATTTGACTCGACGCAATAATCGCGGAATCCAATATCAGCGGCTCATCAAGATACGGGCAAACTATATCAGAATGTGTCTATTCAGCGTCTACGCTCTTTTTAATTCTCTCATGGCAAAATTGAATATCACTTGAAAAAAAAAAGTCAAATAATCAAGAGACGCCCAGGGAAAACAAAGTTGTGCCAATCAAAATTGTTTCTATCCAACGGTAAGTGTACAGATCGATTTATCGATCTGTTATATTTTTATTTGACGACAAGAGAAAATTGTTCATCTCGCATCGGCTAGTGAACATTCACATCAATGATAAATAATTTTTTTTTCTTTCGGATTTTGATTTAAAAAATTCAATATAATTCGCAAAAATTCTTGACACTTTATCCTCATTTTTCCGTGTTGATATTTTTGGGCTACAAAATTCGACTTTTGACTCATTAAGATAAAACTTTTTCCAAATTTCTTACAAATTTTCATAGTTCAATCTCCGATTACAATTTTTTGTACTTCGACTCGATTTCGACACTTTTCAAAGTGCACTCATGGCCACGAAAATAATCACATCGGGGATGGACAAAACTCTGCATTCTCCGAGTCTTTTGGTGGAGTTTCCAAAAAGCTGCAAAAAAATCAAAATTGATCAAACACGTGTACAGTTATGGGATTTTCAGATTTATACTCTTAAACGCTTCTCGAATTCGCCATTTTCTTACTTTTTTCCCAAATACTCAAAAGTCCCGAGTTAAAATACAAAAAAAAAAAACTTTCAATTTTCAATTTTTTTTTAATGCAATGGCGAATTTGTTTTTGAAGATTGATCGCTTTTTAAAATATTGGTTCTCGCCTCGTAACGATAAATTGTAATTGGATAAGATGCAACGTGTGTGTCAGTAAGAGCGATAAGTGATTGAATGTCATTGCAAAAATATTCGAAGAGGCCACGAGGCACGTGTTGCATCGTGCTCGGAAAGACCGCAAAGTCTCGACGTCGACGACGACCACAACGACGTAACGATCGTACAGTACACGATACGCTACAATGAAATTTCTAGCTTGGACCGCTTTTGTACGGCAGCTCTCTCTCTCTCTCTCTCTCTCTCTCTCTCTCTCTCTCTTAGACACACGCAAACTCCAACAGTTCAGAGTCGAGTAGATCCCCCCCACTTTTGTCCCGAGCGGACTGATCGTGAGAGAGTCGTATAAAACGGCGCGTGTCAACCTTGCCTTGTCCTTGAAACCACCACGCGACCGCCAGCTCCTATATGCCAAGAACAGCCCGCGCGTGTCTATTAAACAACTCTATAACTCTCTATGACCGTGCTCTATATGCACTATTACTGTGAGCTTTCGCGTGTTCCGCCAACTCTTTGACTTTCTCGTTCCGTTGTACTCGGTTACACGAGCGAGCGGCCATTTTGTCGACACTGGGAAGCCGATGAGAAAATGTAGCCGAGCTTTATAGGCTATAAATCGTTGATTACAAAAACTTGACTCACTCTTCGAAAAAAAAAATGTAGATCAGTCGTTATAAGCTAAGTTGATATCTCCACTCGATGACGACTCGTCGGACGATCTGAAACTTGTTGAAAAAACTACATAACCTCAATGAGAGTATTTTTGTCCAATTCAAATTATTCTACTCGCTAAATACTATGAATCATTATCCTAGAAGAATAATAATGAAGTTTTTTTTTTACTTACTCCAATAAACACGCTTCGTTTAAAGAAATGGTGTATGAAATCAACTGTTGTGTCAATACAGACAAACTCATATTTCGTTTATCCAACTCTACACACATGAGTGAAACAGCATAATTTTTAATTTAATCGTACACGAATATAAATAATGACGTATCTAGTTCAATGAACTATATATATATATATATATATATATATATCAATTTGCAACAAAACAGGTGTTTGCCAGTCTGTAACGCGACGTTTACTTGAGCATATACAACGTTTTTTCCAGACTTCAATAAAAAAAACTAATGTCAAGCGTGTCTGGCTGATAACAAAACTTTGATCGCGACGATTCTTCCCACATTTCAAACATCAGACATTATGTCGATGAATTTATTTCATTGATTCAGTCATCAGTCAATATCATTTGAGTCGAGGTGGAACGGAACTGAAGGGTTAATAGAGTCTATTTGGTGAAATTCGCAGAAGTCATATTAGTCTGATCAAACGGGTCATCAGTGCTAACAAAACCTCTTTCAAAGGCTCTTCTCACAAAGTTTAATGCCTCGAGCCTCGAATTATAGCGAATCTGACGGACAAGCATCATCAAATGACATATCACATTGGGAGCAATGAAATCTTCCCTGATGAAATGGATGGAATACATGGAATGGAAGACAAGACTCCATTATAGTTCGCTATATATAGAGGTGTACATAGTAGTGGAAGAGAACGAGTAATTGGCCTTTTTTGAGGCTTCACGCATCGTCTTGTAATAAAGCTCGCTATGATTGCGACGCACCGTATCAGTATAACGATACATATATATATATATATATATATATATATATATATATATATATATATATATATATATATATATATAGATATATAGCGGAATCAAGTCTGTATATATATACACACTTGATTCTGATTCCATTCTCGGAGACACTGGACGTGCTTACGTGCTTGTCGATAATCATTTGACGGGCCACGCACCATGATAGAAACGCACGAGTGATCGTTGCTAGGCCATCGAGGATCTCAATCTCCAATCAGCTCCGGGAGTTTTTTTTTTTTTCTTTTTTTCTCAGCATTTTTTTTTTTTTTTCGAGCACGAAGATATCATACGGTTCTCTGACTCCTCGGGCACATTGATAGGTTTATCGCATCTCTATACGTATCACATATGCATGAAACGTTTCAAGCGAAATCAACAGGATCGTGACCCTCGCCATTATTTTTTTCTTTGCCTTTCATTATGGGCAATATAAAAAAAAAAAAAAAACAAAAACATTACACAACGATTTTTAGTTTTTTTTTTTAATAACAAAAAAATGATATCAATTTTTTTTTAACGAAAATATTTTTTTTTCAATTTAAGCAGGTCAACAGTGTTGATTAAAAGTTTCATTGATTAGAACCATTCCGATTTGTGTTGAAAATGAGAAAAATCGCGTACAGTTTACCTCGTGTGCTTTTCTGCACTGTGGGAAAAGGGAAAGTCATTGAAAACTGTGTGGGTTTTGTCGATTTGGCCTGAAATGCCGAATATATCTCCATAATTGTCTATATATATATATATATATATATATATATATATATATATATATATATGTGCGAGTGTGTGTATACTTAGTCATAGGAACGTGCTAGACCCGAGAAATTGGAACGATCGAGGCCTCGATGATATCCCAGATTGCTTTTATAACGTATCGTAATGAACGATCTATGAAGAAAGAGAGACGAAAAAAAAAAAAAATTAGTATAGATTTCGGCGACACGCGCGCACGGGATCATCCAATTTTTTTGCCATTCAATGAATCAGCCCGTGTAGTGATGGTCGCTATAAGTATATTGTATATTGCTCGAGTGATTGCCGAGTCTATCCTGTTGCATTATATATATGTATAGTATAATTACGTTCGAGTGGCGGGCACGTGTGCACTGACCGCAACGACATCCGAGCTCTTCATATCACAAACACGCGCTCTTCGCCCACTCGAGCTCTTTCAGTCGATACGAATTTGATAGCCGTTCTAGATTGCCTCGTGATTTTTTTTTTCCTCCATATTTCTGACTGCCTATTTTTATTGCTTATTTTTTCCTATTTTTGCCAAAATATATTGGAAATAATCGAACGATAAAGTTGATTGTAATTTTGGCATGTGAGAATATTAATGAAATTTTTATAATCGTAGCGAAAATTGGCCATAAATTTCTTATGATTCGTACACTCGCAAGGTGTGCAACTTGCACGTTTGCGAGTACACGCACTCGTGGAAATCAAGATACGAGCTTGCGACGGTACTTGGAATTTCTGAGATTGAATATAAAAAATTCTCGGACATCTTGGCTGTCTGGCATCTAGCAGTTTTTTCTATCTATATTTTTACGTAACCAGCTGAGACACGAGAGTGCCGAGAAGCTCGATAAATCCTACGATAGTACGAGAAATACGAGTAATAATTGAGACGATCGGATATTCAGCGTAAATAAATAATTCATTGCAGAATATGCTTCTTATTTTTTTTTTTCATTGCATGAAACAAAGTTTGAAGAGTTAAAAATAAAGTTTTGACTAAATGGATATTTTTCGTATCAAGTATATTTCAAGAATTAAGGATTAATTTATACGGTTCAAATGTTAAGATGGCACAAACAGCATTTGGCTGTTGCTAGTGTCAGTTCGGGGTTGAAAAAAAAATAAACGAAAATTAAATGTAAAAAAAATATATTGTAAAATAAATCAATTGAAAAAAAAAAAATGATAATAGTTATTTTATAATAATTTGTAAACAGACGGTTAGCAACTTGTATCATTTGAGGCCCTAAGGGACCCTACGATACCATCAACAATCTCGCGACGAAGGGCTCTCTCGCCCTCTTGAGTGTTCAACGAAATCCTGCCAGGTGGCGGTACATCCTCGGCCTGACCCCAAGCCTTGGGCAGTGGCCAGTCCAACGAAGGATCTCCGGGCCCTATATTGCCCCTCTCGAGGAAGCATGCATTTACGAGGTCGTTGGACCGCTTTTAGGGCCAGAAAACTTTTCGTAAAATCCGTCAGGTGGCAGCACTTGCCGAAAAGGGTCAATTCTTACCCTTCTTACACGTAGAAACTTTGTAAAAAAAAAGCTCGTACCATCTTCCATCTCGAAAATCGAAAAATAGATGCTCGAATTTTGTGAAATTTTCCCTCTCAATCGTCGTAAAATAATTTTTTTAATCAAGGATTTTCAGGGTTGGGAATAAAAGCAGAAAAAAAAATTAACATTTTTTCTAAGTTTTCAATAAAGAGATCAATATGTTTATTTGATGCTCCTGTATAGTAGTAAGCGTGGTGTATGTGTGTGTGTGTTTTTTTTTCTATTTTCACAATAGAGAAAGGAATTATAAATTCAATCTTTGCATTCATAAATATAAATAGGACACTCTTTCTGTTCTCTCTTGGTATTCGCTCGGTGGCTTTTATCACACTCTCACTCTCATTCGTATCCACTTAAATAGCTAAACTTACGAGCTAGTACCGTATCGATGACAATTCAACAAACTCCATATTTTTCTCTCTCTACTATTTTTCCGTCCTTTCGAGTAATTTTCGTTGTCTGTGTACATCGTTTTTTTTACGTTACAAGAACAAAATGGAAGACCTCGGTGATTCTTGTTGCGTAAGGCACTTAAAATAAAATATATATTTATATGATAATATATACACTTCTATATATATATATATATATTCACGTCCTTATTATTCTCTTCTATTTACAAAGGAACGATACGGAGGGGAAAAGAACTCGTCTCACACGAAAGTTGACAAGTCAACTTGCATATCTCTCTCTCTCTCTCTCTCTCTATCTAACTCTAACTCGTTTTAGTCTCGCTTGCAATGAAACAAATGAAACAGAGTCACGTCGAATTATTTACAAAGGCACTGTATAAGGCACAGCCTCATAGGCTTACTGGCCGAGCTGAATGATCAAACGGACAAAAAAGAAAAAAAAAAAAAAAGAAAATTAATCTTTTGGCGACATTTTTCTCTGTAACGGATCGCGGACCCACATTGCGTTAATCACCAAATTTTTAACGAACCTCTCTCGGTTGATCCACACATAGAGTTCATTATTTTTTTTCAGTCATTTCGAGAGATTATCGCGAATATCTTGAATGGAGAACTCGTAATTTATCCCATACTCCGCGTAACTCGCGCACACATTTGACTCACATTTTTTTTTTTTTTTTTTTGTTTCTAATCAACTTAAATATCAAACCGATTTTCAATTTTTTTCCAATCTTGGCTTTACCACGGTCTCCATGGTTTTCCCTCAATTTCTGGCATAACGCTCTTTCTCATAACGAGAGCGAGAGGTTTTTGAAGGGGTGGACTGTAAACACGAGGATCGAACTCGGGATCGCTCGTGTAACCGTTTGCCGGTGAGGTTGCGACATCTCGATGACTGGTTGTCGTTGTATAGGCTGTCGTTTGTTCACGAAAAGCTGCTGGTGGTGCCTCAAAAGCAATTGGACTCGCTGCCGATGTTGAGGTTGAACTTGCCGTCGATGATGCGGATGAGGATGCCGATGCTGTGCTCGCTGTTCGCTGGGGTATCGGTATGAGAGTTGGAAGTGGCGATTGTGGCGCCGGTGATGCCGATGGTGAGATTACTGGTGTTGCTTTTGCACCAGCAGGAAGTACAAGGGCAATGTCACCGTTTGGCAATCTCGTCGGTACCAATTGTAGTCCCGTTCCGTTTGCATTAGTGAAGAATATTCCGTTTGATTGTTGAACTTGAATTCTTGGCGTTGAATCGACCTGCGGCAGTATGTGAACCTGCAACTGTGTCGTTGTTGATTGTGCCGGTTGTACGATCTGCTGACTCGTTGTCGTTGTCGTTGTTGTCGTTGTTGTTTGTCCATTGCTACTGACTGTCTCGACAGGTCCCAGACACGAGGCCAAATGAGCCATCAATCGACGCTTTACCGATGCGTCAAGACCCGGAAAACGTCCAACTTCACCCGCGCACTCGGTAAAACCAGCACGAAATTTATTCAGTATGTTTGGATCTGTTGCTGCTGCCAGGGCAACCTGTTGACGCTGCAGCGTTTCCAAATGCTTTACCGTCATCTCCAGAATATCGGCTTTTTCCAACTTTGAGTGCCTCGCTGGCTGTAATCAAACGAAACGGAATGGTTTGGTTAGAGATTTATTGACGAAAAAAAATTAATCATTTTTTGTCAAATTTTTGGTGAATTGAAGAAAAATAGTCAAAAATTTAAGAAAAAAATTATTATTATATTAAATTTATTTATTTATTTTTATTTAATTTAATGTCAGGGAATTGGTAAAAAGTACTTTGAAATTTATCAATACAGCACACGCATTAGTAGAAATACATCCGGAAAAAAATTGAATTTTTTATATCGTATTGTAATCGGTTAAAAGTACTCGATAATTAGTCAGGTCAAAAACAACATGGACAAAGATGCATCAATGAATTTATCGAAAAAATCGAAATTTATGAATTTGACGAAAAATCGGTGCAAATTACTTGGATATTTTTTAATAAAAAACGAACAGCTTGAATAGAGATTGATCGAGAATTTGATAAGAAAAAATATAATATTTCTCTTAGCGATTATTCGATAATTAATAATCGTTATTTTTATTTGATTGAAAAACATTTAAAAGTATTGAACTCAATAAATGGAATTAGGAATTAAATAATATTCGATTTTAAATCTTTTGACGAGTTACTTTTAAATTGCAATATAATTAAAGTTGATTGGAAATCGACGCACACCATTCGTAAAATTATCATTCAAAAAAATGTAAATTTTCCAACTTATTCGAGAATCAATTAAAAGCTTTTTAATATAGTGAGTGAGGTGACGATTTCACCAAAGTATCGATGATATAAAAGAAAGAAAAATATTTTTAAGAAACTTACGTCTTTTTTCATGGCATCGAGGATAAGTGTCTTGAGATCATTGAGACAGTTGTTGATGCGGGCACGACGTCTTTTTTCCATTATTGGCTTGTTACTCTGTAATTAAGAAAAAACGAAAAAATTACATTAGACGGAAAATTTCACATGGTCTTGGAAAAAGTGTTGAAGCAAAAATTCATCATTTCAAATGATCGATAGATCAATACTAATAGGAATAACTATTAATTGAAATTTTGGAGCCAGGACTCGCGAGTGAGCTCTCGAACTGATTCGCTTCTGCGCGAACACCTTCCAGTTCGATCGAACACTTTGATATTATCCTTTCCATTATTATTATTATTTTTTCAATCGTTTCAAACTTTGAGACTTCGATGATTGAATGTTTGAGGCAATGAACACTAACCCGTCGATTTTCGCCCGATCGTCTGGTGGTCGTCGTAGACGTTGTCGTCGGCGTTGACGAATTATTGGTGGTAGTCGTCGCCTGCGCAGGTGGCTGTCCAGCCTCCTGTGGCACGTGGGCAGCCGGTGGTGTTGCACCGACCGTAACACCGCCTGTTGGCATCGTAGCACCCACTCCGGTCACCATTGTTCAATATTTCTTATTATCACAGTATAATCGTTTTTTAATCTCCAAGTTTCCTTTTTTCCCCTTGATTTTTTTTTTTTTATAACCGAGTGATATCACTCTCGGTTACGAAATGTACACTTCACACGTATAATCCAGAGATGGGTACTGGGTTGGCACTGGTACCCAAAATTAATAATTAAATAAAAATAAAAAATAAACACTTTTTTTTTTCTCAGTCAATGTAATCCAGAACGATTCGTAAATTAACGAATCAAGAACGATTATGGATAATATATCTTCGAATAATTACGATATGGCGTAATTTAAAATTCGTGATATTTATCTTAATGTGCGAAATAACTTGGACTTAGTCGTTCACCGCTCGAAAGATCGTGGCACGAGGTTTCGACCTCTCGCAAAGCGCGCCAGAGCTCGACTGACTCAACGTGAGAGCACAACGATTTCTGTCCCTTGGCGATGCGGAGCGTGGCTGCCACGACCAGCGAGAGCCTTGGAATTTCAGAGTCGGGTGGAGGAGATGGTGATGGTGGTGGTAGGTTTACGTTGAAGGCGCGCTTATCGTCGTTGGAAGGAGAAACTACAGGGTACGAGGAGTGGGGATAGCGCGTGACGCTTTGAACCATGGATTTTCGACCCTGTGTGTTATATATACATATATATATATATATATATATATACACATTTTAAGGAGTAAACCATCCCTATTCCCTCTCCCTTGCCTCCATTGAATTCCGACACTCGACGCGACGCCGGCACTCGGCTGCCCGGAGAGAGTGAGAGGCCCTTATCCCCACTCCTTGGCGGACCCAAGCTGCCCCCCACCAACGGAGCCTCATGAGAATCGGGAGAGACCCAAACGGCGCGCGGTCGTGCAGCAACTCTACAGTGGGGACCCCCGACGGCCCTCGGGGCTTGCGTGTTGGCGATTAATCGAAGGGATTTTGCCCACAGCAAACTGACTCAGCTCCAGCTCGATATGTACACTTGATTCTAGTCGGTTTGCCACTTTTTCCAAATGTTTTATTTCTTTGAGCTTTTTTTTTGACGTGCTAGGTGCTATTTTCATGGGTAAATGGCTCTTTTAAATGAATGTCCGAGCCATTGAGGCATCAAGAACATAGTAACGATTGGAAAAAAAAAACTGTCATTTAATGAATGAAAATTACCAAACTGGGGACGAGCCCAATTGTTGAAAATTTACAAAATTGAATTCGAACAAGCACTATAATTTCACAACAATAAAAAAATAAAAAAAAATTAAAAATTACAGGGAACATCGGGGGCATGCGTTCAAAATTGTGCGTAGAGTGTTGGCAAAATCGTTCAACACATTTTCTAGATGTAGCCATTTCATATTTTCAAACCCGTCACACACACATACGAACATTTTTTCTAAATATTATTTGTTGGCTTTTTGGAACATTTCATGTACTCCGATATAAAAATTCCGCGAAAAAATGTGTTCATGAAAATAAAGCAAAAAATAGTCATTATTGGTAGACTCGTGATTGAAAAATCGGATAAGGTAAGTTAGGGTCAAAATGATCCATGACTAAGACATTCGTTCAATATACAACTTATGCAATTCTACGTGACTAACCACACAACTTTATCATATTGATTAGGTATAGCAGTTGGTTTTTTCACATGTACGTGTCGTTAAAGTATTGTGATAGTGACGACCATTAAGGCAAAATGAGCGAAGCGATTATGTATATATATGTGTGTGCGATGGAATGATAATTTTGCGGTGATGCGAGTGAGCTCGCATTCTCGCATTCACCACTAGGCACGTATACGCGGAATGGACGTCATAGAATTATATCATTTTCCCAATGTGTATGTATGTGTGTGTGTGTGTATGTCTGTGTGTCTTTGGCTTCAGCGAAAATAGCTGAGTTTATGCGAACGACAAGAAGGAGGTACTGACGCACGCGCGACTCATTCTGGCACGCGTCTCTAGCATATGTAATACATAATACGACTTGGTCGTTTCTCTCTCTTCTTCCCTCTCTTTCAAAACTCTTCCATCTCATCCTATATACTCGGGAATAACCAACGAGACAAGGAGAATATGCTTCAATCGCAATCGTCGCCCATCTCTAGACGCCTTCCAATTAGTCCGTACGGATCGTGTGCGGGACACACGTGTCCGCCTTTGAATCTCATTACGCTATTACCGTGCGAGTCAATACAATCTTGCCAGAGTATGATAATTGACTTCGTCATCGTGGCGCAGTAGACTCGTTCCGCAAGTAAGATTGGAGCACAACTGACGGCGGATCATGATACGATGTGGCGCCCATTGCGTCGCAGAATTGACCCACTGTTTGACTTTATAAGCTCGTACAGAGAAATTCTGGAGGCAAATAGATAGAAGACGTCCCGCGGCTGTTTGTACGCACAGATCGATCGATTGGCAATCGAAGATCGTCATCAAGAGAGCCTCTCTCTCTCTCACTCGATAACGAAGAAAAATATAATAATAGCAGGAGAATCAGGTATCCAGTGCTCATGCGAGCGAGAAACTCTACAGAAGAAAGACCCCCTCAAACATTCCATCGGCAAACCTCGAAAGATCCTCTCATTCCTGCAAAGGATCTACAGAGGAAACATGTATGTGTGTGTGTACTCTAGCAGAGGGGATAAGCCGGTAGTTCGTGGAAGAGAGGTCGTGGGTTGGCTAGAGAGAGATAGAGAGTTAGAGAAAAAATAAACTAGAAAAAGAGTGCGCACAACCTCGAAGGCGGCAAGTCTGAGAGAAGAGACTGGCGTGAATCTACTCATGCTCCGGAGTGCACGCGAGAGCGAGTGAGCCGGAGAATCGTGCGAGGGAGCCGTAAAAGACGAAAAAAAAAGAAACAAAAATAAGAGAGAGGGTAAGCGCGTCGGCATTCTACCGCAACATCGGCAGCACCAGCGCACGAGAAAGAGCAAGACACGTATATCTATCTACATGGAACTACAACGAGAGCGACAGAGAGAGGGAGTTGTTAAGAGTCCCAGACTGTAGTGAGAGTGAGCCGGGCGAGGATCTACAGCGCCAATGGAGGTGGTGGGATTCGATCCGGCGTGCGACAGACGCTCGTTTATTGGCCGAGCCGAGAGAGCGCGATCCCCACTCCGTGCGCACGACCTTCGCTCGTGCGTGGACGAGTCCCGAGCGTGCCGCGCGCGAGAGATCTACGGCTCATGTGGGTGGTGGGGGCGAAGATCTCTTGCGTCGCAATCGACTTCTAGCGTGTCTGTGAGAGAAGATCGAGCGAATGGACCGATTCTCAACTAGTGTGTGACCATATGCATGTGCCTGCCGGTGTGAGTCGGTCTGTATACTCATACAAGGCACTCTACAGGCCCCACGGGGAGGAGTGGGGGGAGGGGAAGCGTGATTCGAACGGCTTAGGAGAGACGCGCCACCGTCGACGACGCGCGCGTCCACGTCTGTTTCTCGGCGTCGGCGGACGTCCGTGTGTACGGCAGCACGTGATACGGCGTTGGCGGGACGGGGGGGATGGAGGAGCCGATAGGCGGCGTTGGCTGGGAGGGGGGCAGCCAGAGTAGGAGAAAGGATACAGAACTACCTGTTTTGCTTCACTTGTATACGAATTTATTTAGAGCGAACGGCAGGCGGCGTGAATCACGCGAGTTCCGCGCCACCGCTTCTCTCTGCACACGCGACCTCCCTCCCTCAACCCTTCGCACTCGTCTTTTTTTTCCCGCCTGATTGGAACGGCTTTCGGAGTAGAGAAGCGAGATTCGGGTCTCTAGGGGGGCATTAATTTATCTCAATTTAATTATCGACTCGATCGTAAATATAGTTCAACTTCAAGGCCCTCTTGATATTAATGCTTTCACGCTCTGCAATGATCATTCAAATATTTATTGCTATCGCGATATTTTTTTCCCCCGATGAACAGAATTTTCCAAATAAACTTGTACTACGTGGTAAATTCTTTACAAATTTGGCAGAAAATTACGTGAGTCTTTGAATGCCGAGGTGCTGCCACCTGGTGGCAAAAGCTTCAAGCTTTCCGTCCGTGGGGAAGATCTCGCAGCATTTCGACCTGCCGGTCATACTTTGTGATAATCGATAATCGTTTCTTACTCTTCGATAATAGTTTTTTACTTTTCACACTTTATAACAGTAAATAATTCAGTGGACGATCTATTGATGGAAAAAATTGATGTTGATATATGAAGTGATAATGACAATCATATGAATCTCTATATTAAAAAATAAGGCATCGCCGCCGTGTACAAGAAATTGAGGGATGGTCCAATAATGGTGAAAGTGGTGGTCAATAATAGGGACACTGGCATGGTTAATAATTGATGTGTAATGCCCACCAGGGCCTATGGGCCTCCTAGTTACTATATATAAAACTATAGCCCCATATGGTTGCCATGTGTACTTAATATTTCGCTCCGTATAAGTAGACGTCTAGACGCGGCTTTACGTTAGCGCTGTCCGATAAGGATAGAAGTCGCGAATGAATAGCACGTGAGCGACGTTCATATACGTTAAACACACCCACATACACATACACGAGCATATATAAAAACGATATATGTGCTAATTGAACGTCAATCCTTCCGGCTCAATGTCCAAACTCTTTTGCAAACTGATCGTCACCACTTCTGTGCGTGCTCTCTATAATCGACGATATTAGCCAGAGCTATCTCTCTCTCTCTCTCTCTCTTTCTTTCTCTGGTGTCGTAATATTCGTTTGAACCGATTACGTGGCATGCGGAAAACATTCTCATTCTGAAAGCTATCGCGCTTATGCCGTACCAGTCGAGATTATCATTACCAGTGGATTAAACTCCTTTTTTTACCACAAGGATGTTTTAGGATCAATAACCGATAAAATAATCGCAATTCTCGATGAGAATTTTAGAGGAGATATCTTGTGTGATCGTAACTATTACGGAAAGAAGCTCATTTAGTACGGAGTAATGTATATATCCACATTCACTTATCTGGTCTTGGGCACTGCCTTACATGTATACATATATATATATATATATATATATATATATATTCTTAAAAGAACCATTATATATGTATATACATAATGTATGTGGCTGCAATGCAGGCGAGAGAGCTCGGTGTATAATGAAATTAGTCGTAATAAATTTTCGCGATACGACGAGCGAACATTCTCCTCGAGTTGTTTCTCATCATATATATATATACATAGAGTGCATCATCAGCACGTATGTGCGTTAAAATGCTACGTGCGTAAGCTTCGCGTGGATGAGCTGTTGGTGCACTGTTGATGGTGCCGCGGGCATAAGCACATTATATTAGGACATATCGTGGTAAGTCTCCGGTTTGCGTTCCACCACCTGTTGCCTCCAGAGCTTGTTACATGTATGCATGTATATATGGGTATGGATTTTCTAGGCCTCGGTGAACCACGATGAATTAAATCGCGAGTCATTACAAGCCCTGTTGGATGGTTGTCCGAGAGGCCGAGTATCACGGTGGAATATTCCAACTGTTGGACGGGGATTGAGGTAAAACCGCGTCTTTAGACATGAGAAAGGACAAATATCGAATTAAAACTGCAATGGAAATTGAATTTATGAAAATTAAGGGTAGTTATAGGACATGAATCGTATTGAGTACATTTTAATAAATCAAGAGAGCTTTATAATGAATTTTGTTATTTGTCCCATTATTTTGTGCTAGTAATTATTTAATGTCATTAAAGATCGAGTATTTTTATGGGGCAAAAAGAAAATTATATAAAATGTCAGAAAGAAGATTTCAATCTTCTATGTATAATTAATTTCTTGTACATTGCACAAAAAACGACTGAATATAAATTCAGCAGGATCCATTTCACCCCGCATCCTTATACTGATTTTTTGCGTTGAGGATTAAAACAACAAAAAAAAAGGCAAAATATTAAAATCTACACGAGTCAACAGTTCGATAACTCAGCATTTCACAGATCTACAGTGGACAGCAAATTAGAATTTTTCTCGACAAAAAAAAAAGAACACAAAATGATTTGTTTCGCAGCTAATGCGTCTCGATCGTAAATAACGCGAGAGAAAAAAACATATAATGAAATTTGAAACGTGTTGATTAGCATAAATTTGATACTTTGAGAAACACCATGGGGTGCCCTCTCTCGTCGTTAACAAGACACGCGTGTTTAACATTATATATATATATATATATATATCGGTGGTCACGAATTTCTGATATACGATGATAGTTCTTTGTCGAACGAGACCCGACAGACGTGTGAGACTCAACCAAAAGTATGTATATAGATGTAAACCATCGTGTTTGTGTCACACCGTCGAGAAGAATAATGACAAAACGCGTCACACAGGTAATACACACGCACAAAGTCGTGAAACGGTGAAACGTGCGAGGATGAAAATTTTCATAGCGCTCCTCGCTCCGCGGGAGGCTGACGAGATCTCACGAGATAACGCGTCTCTCTGTCTCGAGAAATTACTGCATTGTAACGTCTTCGCGATACGCAATATAAGATATTTATTTATTTACAGGCAAAATCATTTATTTATATTTTTTCATAATTTTTACACGATCGAACGTCTCGATCAAACGATCTTGGCATTAATTGGGTCGAATCAATAATATGATAAATTTCGTATTAGGATTAATGAAGAAATACAAACATTATATTTCTCCGGTACATTAAACATTTATTTTGTTTTCGATCCACACGAAGAATATTAGAGAGAATTCGTTGCCAGGATATTCGAAGGATTCATGCGTGAATTTTATGACTCGCCGCAGGCGTCCGAAACGCTATTGACATTATGACCTGCACTGCAGCAAACACGATTTTTCATATATATTCATACTACATATATACCTACAGTATATATTGCCTGGCCTGAAAATTAATACACAGTATCTGCAGCAGTCTCTCGACATTCCCAATTTTTCATAAAGTAAAATGATATTCGAGATTCCCGCGATATCCGAGAGTCGTCAAAGTGAGCAATGTGAGAACAATTTTTCATATTTCTTTCGTTATTAGAAAACCGGCTCGCATATTCGTTCGCTTTTTATGACGCTCGTAGAGATAGAGAGAGAAGAGCACAGCTCGCGCATCCGACGTGATTTATTGTACGAATTTTTCTCCTCACGTTCGTATTTCATTCTCTCTTTATTCTCCGGACCAGAGAAGAGAATCGCAGCGGCGAAAAAAATCACCGCGTCTCTCTAAAATACTTGGCACAGTTATGTTTTTTTACGATTCTCCAGTCTCGCGCACGAAAATTTTCTGTTTTCCGCGAGAGTATTGCTAAATAAAAAAAAAAAAAGTGTCCGAAGATTTTTCCAACGAGCTGGCAAAAAAAAAAAAATTCTGGCGGCATGATTGTGTTTACTCTTCAAAGATCATCCGACGTCGTATTTTTCCGACACTTTTTTTTTCTTCAATTTTTAGCATTTTTACGAAAATAAACTGGAATTTTTTTCAACAACTCGTGAACTGTATAAAGAAACAAAAAAATAAAAAAAAACTATGAATCGTCGACTCGTAAACATTTTGGAATTTTTTTTCGCGCTCTTTCGACTCAAAAGAACATCTACGGGCATCGTAAATACCAAATGCGTGTCGATATGAAAAAAAAATGGTTCGACCCTTTCGCGAGAGAATTCCAGACGAGACGAAAAAATTTGACCCTTTTTTTCGAAGCCAGCACACGTTGTGTGACGCGGATGAAAAAAAAAATCGTTCGAAGGCTACATTGAATTTTAATCCTGGCGTGTTGAAAAAAAAATCGACCCATCTAATTGGCCATCATTAGTGACGACAAAAAGGGTTACTGACCGATCGACCAGACGTTCACGAACGCACAGTAAAAATGCACACAGTTAGGGGTTGAAAATTCTTTTCTTCCTGTCGAATTCTCTGCCTCCGAGCTCTCGGTAACCCTTTATACCTGCCAGACAACCCTTCCGGTTTCCGCATTGTGCAATTGATACATAATGCCCTCTCGTTTACAGTTTTCTTTGCGCGTATACAAAAGTTGCCATCTTTGCTGCCAGACAGTATCATTATTGCAACACATTACAAAGGAAGAGTTCATTCTTACACTTGGACATTTTTCTATCCTGATTTGTCGACTTGTTTTTAAGGAAAACCAGCAGAGCATGCTCAAAAAATTCTAGCAATTTATCAAAAACGCAAGACTACACAGAAATGTATATTATTAGTTCACCGGAGAATTAATTAATCAAAAATATAAGTAAAAATAAATTGTATATAAAATAAGTTATGAAATTTTTTAGAATTTTTTATAAAAAATTTAACAAATAAATGGAATTCTTTTCGAAATACTTTACGAAAAAATATTTAATTTCCAGTAGGGCTGTCATAATAGATCAATAAATTTGTAATGCAACATATATATTTCTCATGCTCAAATCTGCCTTCTCACTTTCTTTGTCCACCGACGGTCTATTTTGCCTGAAAAGGGTTAATCCCTTCGGCGCACAGTGATCATTATTCTCACGGGTGGGCATGAAAGAGTTGAACCTGCAGGGAAACAGTTATACCCATAGAGTGAATTACAAGGAAAGGGTTAAGAGGCGCGTGGCCACAGTCTTTGGTCGAAATAATAATGTGCAATAATCGAGCCAATAGCAATTAATCCTCGCGTTGAATTGACGAAAAATCATTCCCCGATAGCGTCACCTAACATTTCCTAGAAATTCATCAAAGCTGCATCAATCCCTCGTCGAATTTCTCACGTCACAAATCGACGAAGAGTTCAACGAATATTTTGGAAAATTAATATTTCCCTTTCGATTGTAAACGTTCAATAGCCAGCCTAATAATTTCCACTCTGACATTGAAATATATCTTTGTAAATGCGAAGAATGCGAAACGACTTTGCATTCGCGAAGATTCGAAGGGGAACGTAAATGGCCATGTATATATCCATATATATATATATATATTTATATATATATTTATAACTTCTATATAAGCGTACACGTGGTGGAGTTAACTTGGCAACAGTTAAAATGTGACGAGTGTATATTTGTCGGGGTAAAATTTGGCAAAGTGTCTTACAACTCTCTCAGCTCGCTGAAAGTAACGGGCATTTCGCGAGGGTTGAGGTCGTGCATAGCTCTCGGCCAGGGACTTACCTCTTCAATTAGGGTTAAATCATAAAACTCAGTGGTGGACTTTCGTCCTTGGCTGAAAATTGTTAAGCCTTTGCGAGAGAGAGTGAGAGAGATCGAGGGAGTTTATATATATATATGCAAATGGTGGGGTTGTAAATTTGATGGATTACGGTGTGGGCAAGTTTCCATGTCTTTTCTTCATTCTTTCTCTCTCTCTCTCTCTCTGTCTCTTCTCATTCTCTATGCTCGTGGTTTGTTCGTCTATGCTCAACCATAGCGAATTGCCAATGGCGATATCCGTGCAAATTCGCTCCTTGCAATATGCTCAGTAATGAGATATATATTTAGGGAAGTTGGAGAAAATATTTTACCATGAGATTTTTCGACTAATGTTACGTTTATAATCACGAGGAAATGTGTCTTTGAAATCGGGAAAATAAGCGAGATAAACTGGCAGAAAAAGAGGCTTTTTAAAAAAACATAGGGAGAAGGTTGTATATATGTATATAAAGTCGTTACGAGGGTGGACCTTCGGTGGGGCTCGTAAAAAGGCTTGGCCACCATAAAAACCGCTAGTTTTGCTCGTAAGGGGAAAAAAAAAAACATGGTACACTCCGTTCGTTGGTGGAAACTGTCCCTCCAACATGAGAATCCTGTAGGTGTAACGGGGGGTGCAATAAAGCAGTATATTGGCAAAACCGCAACATTTTTGCGAGTGGCAATATTTTTTTTACCTCCTTATGAAGGGGGAAAACTCTGAAGCTTTCAAGGGGTTGGAAAAGGTTTTTTTTTGGCGCAGCTTCGGTCAAGGGCAGTTAAGTCGTAAAAAAACGAAACGATTATAGAAGGGTCAAGCTCGCAAGGGTTGTAAAAGGGTAGAAGGGGCTGTGGAGCGCAAAAGCAGCTGGAAAAAAAAAAATCACCATAAAGCGTGCTTAAAAATTGTCGAAGTAAAACTCATAAACCCTTGCCGTGTCGTCAAGAGACGTTTTACGAATATGCTTCTTTTAAATCTCCCCATCTCGTGGCTGTTTTCTGACGGATAGTAAAAAGAGTTGTAAAGATCGGAGACTCGAACTTTCGCCAAAAAAACCGAGGAAAAACTTTCACTTATTTCACGGGCATAAATAAGCGACGGAAAAAACGCGTTGGAGAGAATAAAATTGCAAGACTTGTTAAGGGGTTGTGAGTACTTTACCCCTTGCTGCAGGTGACGAGCTTTGGTTCAATGTGGCCAAGTTCAAAAGGATTAGAGGTTTGCGCTTTCTCTCGAGCCATTTCCACAAATCGGTAAACCCTTTTATTGGTGATCAGTGAGAAAGCTTTGAGCTTAACCCGCTCCCATATTTACCCTTTTTATGCTGTGCCGTATTTTTTAAAGGGTTCTCAGTGTCCTAGTGTCAACCCGTAAAAATGAAAAAGAATGTGATGAGCCGTGGCACGCGAGTGAAGTGACCGCCAGTGCCACACGAACATCCGTTCTTTAAACCGCAATTCTTTTGAAATTTTTTTTTTTTCCCATCGTCCAAAGATTAAGGCCCACTTTTAAGATTACTTTGATGTAAGATTTATGTTAGATGAAGCATAAAATTAACGGATTTATCTAGAATTTATCGCTCAGTTTATTATTTTCATGAAGGAGAATCAAAATAATGCATCCGTTTAAAAAATCGCGAGCAAATATAAATATAATATAAAATAAATAAATTCAATGGTCTTATCAAGAATTTTCGGTTACGTGAATTTTTTCATTGATCAGCGATTTCGAAATTTGTCCAGATCGGGTCATTTTTTGGGTGCGTTGCTCGATGTCCGATCATTCGTCTTTTACGACGCTCGTCGACTTGGGTTTGTACGTGATCGCGCGTACGATCTCACGTCTGCTTTAGTTTTTTCATCAATTTTTCTCATTCCACTTTTTTTGTTCTCGTCGGCGTGCGGATTCTGCAGGCGTATCGCGTTGCCTTCTCACGTCCGAGCGAGTTACTTACACATCCCGTACTTTGGTGCTCAATGAAGTAAATTTTTATTCCTTTCGCGGCGAATCTCGCGAGCTCAATTTGCACTTCATTTGTTTCATATCAGGTTGCCCTACTTTTTTTTTTTTAATGGCACGTGAAGCAGAGCTCGTCTCAGAATTCTCTCTCTCTCTGTCTCTCTTTGTCGAGCCAAGAAACTTTTTTTTACTTAGTTATCGACTCTCTGCATACCAATAACCGCGAGTATAAATAACGATAGAGAGCCGGGACAGGTGTGGTATTAATTTTCTATACCTACTAAATTACTGATAGTAATAATGACATTTTTATGTCAAGACGACCATTAACAGTCACAGCGTTGTCGATTTTTACTCTCTCGGGACCTTTAAGTTTAAAAATAAAACGTAGAAAAAAAAAAAAAATATCAACGCTATAACGTCTCGCTAAATGACGACGAGAACTCACGCCGCGTGAATTTCTCGCAGAATGTACGACTGTCAGTAATTCACACACCCACGCGTATAATAGTCCACAAGATGCGCGTGGCGCGTTTGAGGCTCGCGTCGGTAATCGCCACGGGTTTTTACACCTTGACCATATGGCAATGTGTGACCCTCTCTCTCCCTCCCTCTCTCTCTCTCTCTCTCTCTCTCTCTCTCTCTCTCTCTCTCTCTCTCTCTCTCTCTCTCTCTCTCTCTCTCTCTCTCTCTCTCTCTCTCTCTCTCTCTATCGATTCCTCTGTCTTATTTTCTCTCGCTCTCTCACTCCCTCTCGCTTATTTTCTCTCTCTCTCTCTCTCTCTCTCTCTCTCTCTCTCTCTCTCTCTCTCTCCTATGAGATACCAGATACCCCCCGCTGAGAGAAGATTCCTCGTGCCTAATCGCGTCGATAGCATTTTACTCGGGACACACCATGGGAATCCTTGGGAACACGCGCGTTCACGAGATACACGATACGCTTTATATGATCGCTCTACGTGGCATTTATATATGGCATTTCAGCCGAAAACGACTCATCTCTGAGCCTCATCGTCTGAGACTTGTTCGATATTAAAAAAAAAAAAATATTCTTTCAACTCTAAAAGGCATTTTTTTTTGTCATTTTATTCGTCGATCTCGGTGTATTCAATAATGTTTTTTTTAAACATATTTTCGACCTGAAAAAGTTTCATAAGATATGAGCTCGCCAGCCCTGCTTTAGCCCAAAGTCTGCTGGTATCCTCTTCCTATTTTTCGAGAAATTAGTTAACTTTTTAAATCAAGCATTTCTGCTATTCTTTATTTAATCGGAATTTTTTAACGTGAAAAAAAGAAACTATTTTCGGATAATTGTCAAAAATTTGGATTAAAAAATTATTATTCATTAATTGGTTGATGAAACAAATTTATAAAAAATATTTAATTACTTTTTAGTGTTTGACTGATAATATAAAAAAATCATTAACCAAAAGAAAGTGTGCGATCAAAAATATATAGGTCCTTTTGGAGTGGAATGCCTCGTGTATAATATAAGGACGTGCTCGATCTCCGCGCAGACTCTACGACACCTACGCACTTTCAGAAAGGCCATTCGCAGCGTTTCGGTGCTAATCGGTATACGTTGCGAGAAAATCAAGCACGAAGATTCTTCCCTCGAAATTATACATACATAAATAGCGTTGCAGTGAATTAATAAACTTGTTTCCCGCTGGGAGCATTTTTTATCATTTAAAATTTTCATAGATTCGATGAATATAGAAAATTGAAAAAAAAAAACATTCGTAGACTCGATAAATGTCACCTATATGGAATGAATAATTAGACATAAAAAAATAATCGCCTATTTTTAACATTTAGTATGCGCAAATACCATATTTATCATTTCAAATTGCTAAATAAGGTTTTCCCTGGGGCCTGGGGCGATCACGTTGTATAATATATAATATGAAAACATGGGAAATAGCGAATTCGAACGGTTCATATCGACTCTTATCTCTCGTATAATTACTAAAAACGCCTCGGGCATTTCTCTGTGCTCTGATATAACAAAGTTGTAACGATTCTGATAGAGTCGAGTTATATGATCAGGCAGAACTGCTCGAGGCAATTTCCAATTTTCCCGAGAGACAGGAGCTCTACCTATATCGGTGAAAAAAAATATCTCGTTCTCTCGTGTAAAATGTCGAGAGTCTTTGGAAAAATCGTGGCAGGCGAGCAGTCGCGATTTCTCGAGCGAAATAAAGGGAGCATCTGGTGGCGACACGAGAGTATTTTCCTCGTCATATAAAACGACAAGAGAGGCAAAAATGAGTGGTCGGTCGCGTGACACGAAATCCTTAGTTTATTCGACAAGACAACGACATGATTTTTATAGTACACGTCTCTCGTCTATATATCGTTTTTCTCTCTCACTCGTTTTCCCCACCTATAATAAAAATAATTCGCACGACCCGCTATAAAATGAGACGTCGAACAATAAAGTGTTTACAAAATTAATTTTACTACTCAAACGCGGGACAGGCAAACACTCTCGTGGCACATGAAGGAGAGACGAGAGAGAGAGAGAGAGAGAGTGAGAGGTCACAGAGTGGGAGAGAACGAGGGGTAGGTTTTGGCTCAGGGATGAGATGCACCCTGCAGGTAGAAAAAGAAAGTTTTCGTTTATGCTCATACTCGTGGCAATTATGCGAGTGTATAGAGCGGAAAATACACATCGTGAAATCTTGTCGTTTATATGGGGGTGGATTTTTCATCCCTCCAAATTTGCTATTAAAAATAAATTTTACGAATTCGAATTTTTTGCAATATGGATTTGAATTAAAATAAGAATACTCGCTCAAATGATTGAACATCTTTCTTTAAATAAATTAGAATTATAAATTATTTAATAATTTGTAATTTCATGTGGCTCAAATAAATGAATATTTTGTATTATTGTTGAGTGCAAAATTGCTAACGTTCATTGTATCTAACATACATAAACCATATGCTGAGCTGATTGAAAAATCGTTAAGTATGAATAATGATCGGGGGTGCAACACGCCAAAGAATTTTCACTGTACGATTTATCAAGACATATCTTATTGTCAGTTGAAGAAGCATCTACAAATATAAGCTTTCTCATCGTTTCATCTCGAGTAAGAATCTATCGAAGGCGTACAATATGATTTTGCCATAGAATTTTTCGACATCGCGACAAGGACCTCAAAGTCTTGTCTGACATTCTTCTACGATCATTCTCACATGACTCGAGAGAGTCATAGCAGCATTTATTCTCGTTGATGCGATCGTTTTCTCGATTAAGAGGCGCGTCGTTGTCCTGATGATGATGACACTGACATTCCAAAACGATTCCCCTCCCCCCTGCCAGTTTTAGGACTACATACATACTATATATATATGTATATATATATATATATATATATATATATATATACACGAAACGTGAAATAGGATTCAGTAATTTTGTCTCGCTCTCTCGGGGTGGGATTAATGCTCACAGCCGTTTAATCCGACATTATTAATGATCCCTGATCCTGACTCCTTACATTCTCGCGATATATACTCGTCCTCTCTCTCTCTCTCTCGCTCCCTCACCATAGACGATTCAAGGATTCTTCGGTTTTTTTTTCAACGCTCAGGAGAATACGAAGGCAAGGCAGCAAAAAGACTCGACGGCGCGAGACATCGTGAGATATCCCTCTCGTCGCGAGGGAAAATATATTCCTCTTTTGCTTTTATAGTAGCACATATGCATCTCCACTCACGTGAGCTCTATTCAGTACTGGCTTACGCCCGAACGACTACTGGAGTTCCCCTCAAAATTAATCGAGGTTTTATAATAATTTTATTTAGCCCTTTGATGCACCTCGGCTCGCAAGCATTAAAAAAAAAGGGGGAATAAAAGAATGGCCAGGGGGATGAAGAAAGTGTCTCGTAGCTAACGGGAGAGCCAACTCGTCTTAGATTTCTTAGATTTAGAGCTTTTCTTAGATTTGAGGCAGGATATATCACGACCTTTTCTTGTTGGATCGAAAAACTTTGCTCTCCATCACTTTTTTTCATCTCACAAAATGCAAATTCCACAGAACTTTAAATTCCGGGGGAATAGATTGAACTTTATTTTTTGTTAATGACAAATTTTTAAGCACATTTATATATATTTATGATTTTTTAGAATGCATACGTTAAGGCTATCTTTAACCCATTGTGGTTAAAAAAAAAAAGAAAAGAAAAGAAAGTTACCAAATATTCATTATACTTGTGATTATTAAGTGGAGTCCTCGTAATGTCAGTGTGTTGATTAGGTAATCGAAAAAAAGTGTGATGAGCTAGACTTAAAGCTGTACTTTCGTTGAAGAAAATGGCCTAAACACACAAATGAAATCGTGAGCGATAAATTTTTTAAATGATAAGCGATATAAAATTCTCGATCAGAATGTCCCCCTTAAAGCAATTTTTTTCTTCGCGCGAAAAATAGGCCATCCGAGGGAAAGTGTGATATGTAAATTATTTTTGAAGTTTTCACGATATTGGGGAACATAAAATTTTTATCGCCGCTCTCAACGAGGCACTTGAACGAAAATCCTTCACTCGAATGATGAAACTCGTGAGAAAAATCTACGATGATCGGATCGAGAGAGACCATATAATTCTATCGTGTACAAGCATTCGGTACAGGTGCGGCTGAGCTTGATCGAGACTCATATGTATTTCTGGGTCTCCTCACCGTTTGAATATTGAATGGTAATGGATCGATTATACTAACCGTCGGCATGTTTAAACCATGGGAAAAATTGTCGTGGCTATAAAAGAGCGAACAGGCTCCTGGGAAACGTATAAAAGCGTGTTCTTTCACTATTAGTATTTATATCTCGTATTTTTTTTTTTTTTTTTTTACTACCTTTGGGCACTTGCACGAAAACGTGTCCGATAATATGCCCACGCGTTGATTCGTAATCGCATCTTCTCCCAGCAAAATATACGACAAAATCCATTAATCAAAGAGGTCACGATTTATCGCTCATGCTATTCAACGAATTATACATGCATGTATGTAATTCCATTCGAAATTGTAATAAATAGGCTGTGTATGTACAGTAATAGAAACGCTACGAACGCTAGAAATTTTTTGATCGATTCGCTTATATCAGAAATTCGCTCGATTCCAAAAAATCTCAACCACGATAAATTGAGTCAATTATTAATTTAAATAATTTTTATTCACATCAGATAAAATGTATTTGAATTAATAAAAACTGTACCTTTTTTTTATAAATTTAGGTGGCAAAATGCATGATGCACTAGCCCAAAAAAATAATCATAAATTCAATTACGACGTTTCGAGAGATCGTCACAACGACGTCATGTTGCTTCCCCGTCACGTTATACAATATAAGAGAGAAAAGAGAATGAGAGAAAATAATTTTTTTCTTCTCACATCTTTCTCGTCTCCTCGAGGGTCTCATTCTTGTGGGTCTCCTAGCATAATTCTAATTATTCTCGCAGAACCGCTCGTCACCGTGGGCTTTTTCTCAGCCAGCATTAATTAGTGATATTCACGAGTACAAGAGAGAAAGAAAAAAGCGCAAAAAATAAATATGTTTTCGTGGATAAAAGACGTTCCGACATTTTTTGTTAAGCCCTCGAGACAAAACGTGTTACACCCCAACACACGTACACGTTTTTTTTTCTACATACTATACATATCGCTGATTTTTTTTTCTCGTTCTGTCTACGAGCATCGACGAGCGTCTCCGTTGTCGAGACGAGAACAGGTTTTTTTTTTTTTTTTTTTTTCGTGAGGAAAAAAAATTCAACCCATAAAATTAAGGGGTCTGTGACAACCGCGCGCGCGCGCGACGCGCTCGAGAGACGCGTCTTGGTTCGTTAATTTCGTGAGTCGACCGCGTTAATTGTGGGTAGCGAACTGTCTAATAGAAATAATATGATAATTTGGCAAAAGTGAGAGAAGGAGAGGAGAACGATGAACAGCACGAGAGGGTTTTTGTTTGATGAAAATCGTCCCGCAGACCATCCGACCACCCTGAAACGCCCTTAGCCGGTTTTTTCTTTTTCCTTTTTTCATTCCCCACCGGAAGAGTCAATATTTGCTCGAACACCCTTTTTTTTTCTCCTCGAAGGGGTTGCCCGTTGATTTTCGAGATGCTAATTGTCTCCATGAGAGCATTCAAATCTACAACGTAGAAGCATATGAGGAATGGAGTCGACGAAATATGCAGGTTCGAGTCGAATCGCTGCGGTTACAGACTGACGTACCGAAGGGAGTAAAAAAAAAAAATGAAAGAATTAGTCGAGCCTTTTTCCCAGCAAGAATACAAAGACAATTGATGGGAGAGAATAATGATGCCTATACTCGTCAAAAGACCAGCCATAGGATCGTCAAATGACGGTCACTATCATGGTGATTTTCTCTTCGGAATTTCGATGTGAAAGAAATTACGTTACAAGACCATCGACCAACGGTAATTTCGCGGTCATTTAACCGATCTTGAAAGTGACTGTCATATTTCATACGAGAGGTATCACATCAGAGAAAAGATTACTCGTTACAAAACGACTTTATATTTTATATTCTCCTCACGAGAAAAAAAAAACTAATCGTTTCTCCGACACCCATCAGAGCAAAAACGTTGAGCTTATCAAAATTTTTAATACTTCATTAAACGATAAGGGCAGGGCTAAAAGAGACAAAGGCATCATCAGAGCTTAATTAACGCATAAAGAGCCGCAAAAGTCTGATGAAGAATTTTATCTTTAGCGTCGAATTTACGTCAGCAGAAGCAAAGAAAAAGGGAATCGGTGAACTACGACCGTGGGATCGCAGGTGATGATTGTACATTTCCCCCATTTTATTTTCTCTCGCAATACTTTGGGATCAAAATTATTTTTATAAATGCAATCAGTGTGTTTACTCCCCTCGGATTTCTTCTCGCGTCTGTTCGGCAAACGAGAGAGAGAGGGAGAGAGAAAGAGAGAGAGAGACGAGTAATGGAATTCGCGGAAGATTGGACGTCTGGTTGGAGCCGATCAGGGTTGATGGTTGTCCATGTATGGGTAATTTCGTATCAAATTGACCAACTTAATTCCTCTAGAACGATCACCATGTTTTTGTCGAATTATTCCGTCTCTAAAAGCTAATTGTGGACGTTTTAATTATTTATTTTGTTAAATAATTTATTTGGATTTTTTTTTTACAGAATATCCAAAAAAATCATGTTAATGTGAAGTCAAAATTGATGCTTTAAGTAGTTAAGAAATAGCATTAGTTAAAGAAATCTTTAGGTAGTATGGAAATTTGAAAAATGTGGTACAAAAAATCATATGAAGAATTTGAAAGAAATTGGAGATGGTCTGAGCCAAATGCTGGTCAATGCGGTCTTGAATGCCCTATATATCAGTATTAGCCATTTCGATCGCACGCAGTCTCGGGGGGCCGTCTCAATATAGAATAATCAGCTACTGTGTGCGCTTTTTTCTTCTCTCTCTCTCTCTCTCTCTCTTTCTCTCTCTCTCCCTTTCTCTCGTGCTTCAATCCAACCATGCCTTCCTCCTTTACACACATTTATATACATTTATATATATATATACATTTATATATATATGTATATATATATATATATATATATATATATATATGTACACACATATTTCATCACTATACATAATATCAGTGAGTCCGTGCATTCCTTCTCACTTCCATCTCCCACATTGACCAGTATAGCCTCAATTACCGCGGGCCGGGCGGCATATAAGGATTGCGGCGGCGCGGGGGCCCTTCTATCGGTCAAATTAGAATCTATTCGGCCTAATTGGATATTATGACTCGAGTATTGAATTACGAGGACAATCATCCTCTCGCGCCCCGAACGATGCCGCGCATAGAGCTGATTTTATATACCTGTCCAGCTCTATTCCTCTCATCCCTTCGTTCTCGTATTATAGTCGTCTCTGCACGAGGCTCGATGGGCACTTCTCGCGATGTAGCCGTTCAAAGTATACGAAGAAGATTGCCGTGTATCGGTCTGTGTGCCTATTCGATTGAGCTTTAATCTCGTCGAGAAACTTCCTGTATTCAACACGTATATGCATCTGTGTGTGTGTGTGTGTGTGTGAATTTATAGGGGAAAGTTGGTGAATATGGCCCAGCCTCTTAAAATGGACCAGTGCTTTTTAATACAAACATCAGGCCGAAAAAATATGAATCGTCTTAAATTTATTTATTCATTTTGAATATAGTACGAAGGATTAGCTCTATCTCATACTTTAGCTGAAAAAATTCGATGAGATTAAACCACTTGAGAATATATTCGTAAAAATATTTCCCCTTCAGGATTTTATAAGACGCATTTTTCTAGCACAAATTCTCACGCACTTATTACGAATCGCGATTTGCATTCTCACGATGATTATTGGTATAGAGAAAATTTTTCATGGGCCATATTTCCCGACTTTACCATATATATCCTCGTACATATTATATATGTCGATTCAACACACCACAGCATCTTCGTCTCGTCGATTAGGGAACCTGATTTATTCTCGTGATCGTTCGTACAGATATATACAATTTACGCACTGATTACGCGTCTCTGGCCTTCATTCCTCGCGGCCTTCTCTCTCTCCCTCTCTCTCTCTTCCTCTTATCCTCGACGACGTCGTCATATCCAACGAGATATACGCGATGCTTCATAAGATTCATGTATTTATCGTGTCGAAGATATTATAGAAGCTCCTGTGCACTTCCTCTCTTGTCTTACTATGTTTCGTTGTTTTTTTTTTTTTTTCATCTTCCTTACATCTTTTTCCCGCCTCAAAGACGAAGCCTGCCATGGTACGGAGTCGAGGCAGTAATCGATCTTCTTGCCACCTGTTTTCCCTTTGGCGCCCGCGCATTTCTCACCACCTACAATCAGTATTACGCGCTTCGCTCAACGCTAACGAACGATTATGCAGATTACTTCTCTCAACCGAGAACGTTATATATACATATATATATATATATATGTACATTATCTTTACATTACAAATGCAAGTTTGCTCGTATATTTATGCGACCGTGCTATCGCCATACATCGCGAACACGTGGTGACACACCACAAATTTCCATTCTTAATTCGTATAATCTTCAAGCTTTAAGAGCTTTTTAACGATCGAAACGCCCATACGACGGACTTTTGACTTTTATTAATTTTTTTTTTTTTTTTTTCTACAGCAGACGAAACTTTTTTGTTCTTTGCGCATCACCGAAACTCTGCGCGATTTCTCCCTCTCACTCTCTCTTTCTCTCTGATTCCTCGTATCTTCCTCGTTTGGCCTTCCTTCGCTCCATTTCACTCGTTCTCTGTCTCAGGGCTAAGGATCTGCGCGACTGGGTGGTCGACATAAATTTTTTTGCCCTTTTTTGGGAATTATGCTAATACTGGGAATTACGAAGTGTATAATTGATATTTATAACCGTTTGCCGTGAGCATTTTGTGTACGGGACATACACGAGCGTTTATATTAGTTGAAGCTTCTGCGCTGATGCCTGATTCTGAAGAATCCTCCTGCCGTCCATTATGTGATTCTGATGATGGGAAAGATCATGATGGCCATCCACAATATTCACCCCATTCGTGAATTTTGAATCAGGAGTTTATCTCTTTGAATGCCAGCAGAGAGAGAGAGAGAGAGGAGGGAGTAAAAACTCTCAATTACGAGCTGCATGGAGCAAAATTTGAATAGAATCCCGACAGGAAATCGTTCGTTATAAATCGTTTTCCTTATTTTATTTAAAAAATTTCATTAGCTTATTCCTGTTCGTTAATTGGCGCCGTTGGCTCACCCATATGAGAGTTTGATTCATAGACATCAAGGTAGATATTGGCTTGGAATATTCCAGGCTCAATTTTTTTTACTTTGATGGAATTTTTGTAAGGGAAAATGGTGATTAATTAAAAACCCAATCAAAATGCTATTCTTATCATTAGCTAGGTAATTGATAATTTCTCACGAAAATTTAAGCCACAAAAGCCAAGCTTGTTGGTGCAGTTGAAAATATAAATAAATGAGCGTTTCTTTTTTGTACGTTGAATTTTCTTCTAGGTTAAATTCCAATATGGAGGGAGGAAATTCAGCTATGGTATTTAGTCGGAAAGCGTAATATTTTCTATTATTAGTGCTACGTCATTTCTCCAACAAAATTAAGCCATAAAGGGGCGGACAAAACTCTTCAACGAGGAGGGAAATAATAAAAATTGACGAGAGTTTCTACTAAAATTCCAGTAAAAAGGGTTAGGGCAAGGGTCATGGAGTGTGGGAAACGAACAACCCGCAGCAATGTGAAATTCTGATGACGCCACCCCCTGACGTCATCATTGTCGCGTGAGCTGAGAAAAGAAGATTCTCTCGAGGGTCTCCCAAGTGTAGAGTACACAATATTACATATATATATATATGCTTGAACGTACGTTGGATATATACGTATGCTGGGATTAAAAGAACTGACTCATCTCGTTCCGGGATAGCAATGAGTCGTTCCGCTTATAACCGTTTCGCCCATTTCCTCTAATTGAACCGAGCTGAAAATAACTTTCTCAAGAGCCGCGTTCATACTGCTTTGCCGGATTTTAATTACTCCCGTAGACGTTATTTTCACATCTTTTATCCCTTTTCTCGTACACATTCTGCCGTTGGAAGACTCATGGGATAATTTTAAGGGATATTCGATTCAACGTGCCAGTTAGCAGTTTCCCTCGTGGTTTCCACAAATAAAATCACGCAATCGCGCAAATCATTTATGGAGCCTTCAATCAAATTGGCGAGTTGAATTAATTATTGAGAATGCAAATCTCGTCTTTTTGAAAATAATTTATTATTCATTGAATGTAAACCTGAAACAGATGAAGTATCAAAAATTAATGGAAATTTGTGCAGTTCAATTGTAATTGTAATTATTTTATTTTTCATATCTCATAAATAAATTTATATATTTACACAAAGTAAATAAAATAATATTTCTGTATTTTATTCGTAATTATTATTTGTTTATAAAAATGTACATCTATATACAAATGTATATTTTTACACGAAGAATGTAAAATAAAAGGATATTTTTCTGTATAGTTATGTATGTCCGGTATGCGCAATGTCTCGTGAGCTCTGTTAGCTTTGACAGTGGCGGAGGGGCAGGTCGAGGGGGCCCAACATCGATCGGAGAAAGATCGAATGGCGTTGATACCGATCGGCACTCTTGGCACGCGGCCGCGGTATACTGACTCGATCAATGCGACGCGCTTTCCAGCCACATATATTTAACGGTGTGCAACACCGATAGAAACGTCGAGGATCGAGGATGCCGGTTACATATATATATATATATATATATATATATATATATATATAACTGGCGGGTTATATATATATATATATATATAACTGGCGGGTTATATATATATATATACATATAACTGGCTCTTTCACTATATAAATATATATGTATAGTGAAAGAGCCAGTCGTGGACGATGGAGAGTCCACGGCCTCTTGGCACTACTACCACGATACTAATTCAATATTCCCTCGGCAACGACAGGCGTGACAACGTGGTTGCGTCGAGTCATGACACAGAAACAATTCCTTCTTCATCGTGAAGAGATGAAAAGGCCCCGCGAGACCGCGAATGCAACGCACACAAGTACGAGTGAGACGTGAGAGAATAATGAGAGAGAAAAATATTATGGAAGTGATAGAGCTTCTTGACTCACGTCAAGGGAAGTGCAACGAGAGGAGAGGCATGAGGAAAAAATTGACACGAGGAGATTCGAACTTGGAGAATCATAAATCTGTTATACGAAGTATTCCATTGTCGTATATAATCGATTTTCATTTGATGAATTTTATATTGTTAAGTTTCAAAGAGTTCTTAAGGATTCAAACAATCCAGGGATGAATTTTTCAATTTTTGCCCATTCAAATCTTTGTCAAGGTTGTTAATGATATAAGGTAGGCTGAATACGTTTATTAAAATTATTTTAAGCAAATGTAGAAAATGTTTGACAATATAAATTCGTTTGTAGGTAAATTAATAATTGTTTTTTTTATGTATCGATTTTTTCAATAAACATTGTTTTAAAATAATAAATATGTACCGAGTCCAACAAACGTATGAAAATACAGAAAGGACGTCACGCATTATATATATATATATATTGACGGGCTTTCGATTGTCCCGAAGATAAACGACATTGAGGTCTGAGCTAGGAGAGAGAGCACAGTCACGTCAAAGTCTTTCATATCTCTTTCCATTTTGTTCGTATTGTGTCTTGTTTCATTGTAAGCCGCATTTTACCCATCGCAACTATATATATATATATATATATATATATATCGTTTCGTTCGGATGACTCGTGACTCGCGCCAGCATCGCGGGAGTGTGTCGCGCGAGGCTCGTATTAACTTAACGAGCGACAGCCCACGCGACGCTTCCACGCAGGGTTCAGAGGGTTAACCAGACGTGAGAATCTTCTCGTGCAGCTTAAAATGGTTCGGATCTTCGTATGCTCTTTAATCCACGAGAGCACTTGAGATAGAGGCTATTTAGGTTTATGCTGATGGTGAAACGTTCTTTGACCTTTCAACCCTATAGCCTGATCGCATAAATGTCGATGCAAATTATGCTGACAATTTATTCTTGAGATGTCTGAACAAATTTATTAAGAACTTTTATTATGCTCGCAAAACATCCAAAAAGAAGATAGCAAATAGGGCGAGTCGCATTATTGTTTATTAAATTATTGTTAATTAGACGCGAGAATCGAGTCTTGCAGCTTAAAATGGTTCGATTGACTCGTAAGAGTCATCTAGACTCTAATAAATATTATTCAAGGCCATATGGGGCATGGTGATGAGCTCTAATCCTCTTACCAGCATCATCGCGTCAATTTTTTAATGAAAATTTTGCGAGCCCCTCATCGTAGTTTTCAGTTGATTCTTCGAATGACCGAAATAATTTCGTGAAAATGTTTTAATTTTCAAAGCGGTTTTTTTTTTACATTACGAAACCAATAAAATTATGATGCTGACAATGGCTGCTAACCATTGGATGATGAACCATAAAAAAGAGAAGCAGCCAACTGGCAGGCAAGCATCATCTTAAAATCCCATCCGGATCTCTGAAAGGCTAAAAGAATAACGGGCAGTTTCTGCCCCGGCGATTAAACGTATATAAAAATGTAATTTTTCACTAAGGGTGAGACCGCCTGTGCGGGCTTGGCGTGTGTGTGGCCCTCGTGCAATGGGGCATCACTCTTGGGAATTCTCTTGATTGGGCTTGGACAAAGGGAGTAATTTTTTTTTATTACTTTTCATCATCTTAATTCAGGAAGATGCACAGGGATGCAAAACTGCGGATGATACGTGTCCAAAAAAATGATTTATTTCATTTAAATAAAATTCATTTGGCTCAGTTTGTAAATTGCGTAATTATTCTTTCCATGCATCAAAAGGTTTCCTCACATTATCCCAATAAATGAACACAACAAGAAGTGAAATTGTCATCTTTATTTTGGATTTTTGCGTGTAAATGTGCTATAACTTTGCCAAAACTCTGAAACACTTTTTTTTAAGGTTACTCGTTCTTTTTCCACAATTTTTTAATATTTCAGTGCAAACTTTCCCTGATTCGTAATCAGCGAAAAGTCCCTTCGAACAATTTATAAAAATTTTCGATAAATAATTGAGATATAAATATTTTTTTTTTTAATTTGAATCAATCATATTTGATGCAAACGGACATTTGAAGCAAATAACTTCGGTTTGTCTTGGAGTAAAAAAAAAACGAACAGTTATTTTTACCGGAGCAGGGAAAGACCGAGTTTTTCGAGCAAAAAGAAAGGGTTGCTACAGAAAAGTCCAGCTACTTCGACCGAATGGGAAAGTTGGCAAAAAAAAAAAATTGTCCAGTTAACTTTTCCCAACGCGAAGGTGCCTCTAACTGTCCGCCATGCATTTCGTGTTAAAAAAAATATGGACTTTTGGGTTAAAATACGGTAGTTGTTTTTTTGTTGTACTTTCCAGCTTATGCCAAACGATGGAGAGCTACGTGGAGTTTGAAGCGAATAAAAGCGGTCCGTTCCAGCGAGACACTGCACTAAAAATGAAAATAAATGATTTATACACGCGAGAGCGAAAAAATTGTCCAAGTGCCCAGACGATCGCTTTATTCTCGACAATAGAACAACTCTAAAACTCCATCGGCCATAAGCGAAAAATTGGTATATGTACGTTCGTCCATTTTTTTCAGCTTTTCAACCCTATTCCTTTTAATTCTTTCTTGAAAAAGGGGTAGAAAAGAGTGTCCCGCCGGTAAAAATATTAAGTCAGCGGTGGTTTTATGACGGTGCGAGTAGTCAGTGACAAATATTTTTAACCCCTTAGGAAAATTCGTGAGAGCAGAAGGGTTGGGGTCAGAACGAACAGCGAAAGAAATGTCGAAGAATTTTCGACGAGAGTCTCGAAAAACACGGAAGTCAAAATATTACTTTATTGAGGGGCCTACCCTTAATTTTAATGTTCCACGGAAGCGAAAAAGGGTTTTCTCAAGAAGGGGTTGACTTTGGTATATCAACACAGGAAAAAAAAAACGGCTTATCCCATTGGAAATTCTCGGATGGTTACCATAACCCGTTTGGCATGCAGTTTGACTTTAGTGTTTTACTGTGGAATCCTAGCAAACTCAAAGTAAATTGTCTGGAAGGGTTATAGGTAGAAATGTGGAAAAGAGTTGACGAAAAGTTCGAAAAGTCCGATGGCCGTAAACTTTTTTTATTTCGACAACTTTCACCGGCGCATATTTTTTTTTTTTTTTTTTTTTTTTTAAGTGCCATCGGTGACTTTATTATTTTTCATAGCATAACTCAGCTTTTTTTTTTGCTTCTTCAGCCCTCAAGCGTAAAATGCTGGGTGTACCGCTACACACGGGGGCTGGTTACGGATCGTTCCACTAATTCCCTGACTCTGAGAAATGTCTCGTCAACAACAAAGAAGCAAAATGGAAAAAAAAAAAAAGTTATGAAAAAATTGACCTCTTGACCGTGGAGTTAACGAATCCGCTCTATTCCTGACACATTTTTTTTCTCCTCCACCAAATTTAGTGGTTTTTCCCTAGCCGTTATATTCTTCAACCCTTTCACCGAGAGTTAACTGTAAAATAATTCGTATGTTGGAGAAAAAAAAAAGTTCTCGACTGCCCAGCTCACGTTTTATTGCTTGTAGGACAAAAAAACGGATTTTTCGTCAAGCATTTTTTCAGTTCCGTAAAACTTTGTTGAACCGTATAGTCACTTCGCATATATCGGTTTGTCGGCTCTCTTGTGACGACTGATTGAAAAATCCAACGATTCGGGACGATTCTTAAACTTGTATCTATAGGACTCTATAAAAATACAAATCGGTCAAAGCTTCGAATCTCGCGACCTCTCTCAAGTTTTCCCATAACATTTACAGCCCATAAAATAAATGTTTGCCGAAGAGATCGACGCTCGATTGTTGGGGGAAGATCTTTTTTCAGATGGTAACACACTCCTGATATCGTGCTACCTGTTATAAAAATTCAGTTCTTAAAAATATTTACGTGTTTTCCGTTGAAAATTGTGAAAAGAGAAACGCCCGAGTAAAACGCCCACTGGGCACGCAATCATATTAAAAACCATCCAACGATAGCCGCACGTTCTATGTGCGTCGCAGACCGAGGAGAACGTTAAAAGAGAAGAAAATGGAAGGAGAAGCCGATGAAACGAGCGAGAAATAAAAATAATTAAACTCGAAGATTCTTTTTTGACAGGGCAGACATTAACTTTCAGTTAGTCGAGAACATAAAAGTATCGTAATTTTGGTCGTAAGCCCCAAGTATTTTGTACAACATCCGATGTTCTTTTTTTCATGTCTCTCTCTCTCTTTCTCTTCTATACCTTTTCACCGTGAGCGTGACGCGTTTGGAGGCAGAAGGGATATATATTCATGCCTGGACCACCAAAGACGCAAACACGAGTCACGAGAGAAACTCCTCGCAGTGTATAAAGAGTACACAGCAAAGTCTTGAGAACATACACGCGCGAGAGATAACGCGTTTAGTCGCGATGTGAGAAACGAGCCAGATTTCTCACCTTCGTGGTATTATATTTTTATCATATACCGCTAACACACGAGACAGAGGGCGCGTGAACCACTCAAAAACGTATTACTTGGCACACCCCAAACCATTCATCAACGGGACACGTCGCTGAATTAATAATAAATTAAACGGCGACATGACATTAGCGAACAAATGGGAAACAAGTGCTCGTCCGAATCCTCGTCAGATGGCAACGATGCCTATCCGTTGAGTATAATACTTTTTACGTATATAAAATGGCACAGCACGCGAGAAATTCAATGCAGCTGCGTGCAAAATTTGCGCCCTTTGTGGCTGGGCTTGGAATAAAAAAATAAGCTCGAGCTAATGGATAAAAATCTCGAGGGTCTTTAAGATAAACGTACCAGTTGTTGGACAGGGGTGAGCATTTTTTTGACCCCTTAAATATTGAACGGATTAATTTCGTGATCCATCAAACGAATTCTGTCATTACTTGGCAAATGCCTAATTTTATTCAAGTGGAAAATTCAGCGAGGTTTCAAAACATTTAACAGGAAAAACAAACATCAATGATACGAAGAATAATTAATGGCTTGTTTCTAGAAACTGTAAATTCTCATCTTGAATTTAGGGCACACACTTCTGGTAAAAAAAAATGAAAAAAAACATTTTTTTACGAATAATTGCTTTGAATTACAACATTGGCTTAAATGTCCAACCACTCAGACTCGTACTCTGGTTTACGAGTCGAGAATCGTGAATTGCATCACGACCGTATGATTCCTCGAAATAGTAAAGTAATAAAAATGTTAAGAAAATGAGAGTCGCTCTACATTGATCACGAGAATTGGATGTTCCTTGAAGAAATATATATATATATAACGAGAAGTGTATTAAAATATGCCCATTGAGGGTCCTAAGAAGGAAACGTTAAAATGCTTATGGTCTTCGTATTTTTGGGGCAAAAGTTTTCAATGTTATATATGTATATAGGAGTGTTGTAATTGTAGAGCAGTTGGAAAAAAGAAATTTAGTCTAGTTACGACCCAGTAGTGGTCATGGAGAGGCCACGAAAAATATTCAAAAATATACAAAAGTGTCTCGAACCCCCGTAAAATACATAAAATTGCGTTGAAAACTTGAGCAACGCTTTTCTGACTTTTACCTTGTCGAATATACAGACCTGAAAATAATTACAAGGGGATCGGTCTCGTTTTACAAAACATCTCGTCTAAACTGTAACATCGTTTTAAGACGACCAGTTTTTCGAGACCTGAGGTATTAAAGAAAAGAAGAGAAAAAAAATAGATCTAAACGGTGGGAATTTTTGGGGCAAGAGCCGCGTGTTTCACACAGCCAGAGACGGACAATCGTAAATTTTGGCTCACAGCACTTGCGCTCACTCGACAATGGGCGCTCGATTTAAAATGTAACAGTTATAGAGAAACAGGGCTTGTGCCTCGTGCGCTCTTGCGTTACGGTTCAACGCAATAAATTATTTTTCACGAGAATGAGAGAGAGAGAGAGAGTGAAATAGGAAAAACCGTAAAAGTCCCGAGGACCGTTTTTGTAACTGTAGCAGGCTCGCAAAAACGGGTTAAGGGACTGTAAACCAATTGGTGATGAAAATTTATAACTAGAGCAGGAAGAAAAGAGAGCGTGTCCAAGAGTGAAAATACAGACCATTGGCGGGTATGTTTACGCAAAAGCGGTAAAAATGGTTCAAATTCATCGTGGAAACAAACCGCATTTTTCTCGACCACTCTATATATATATAGAATTTGAGAGAAGGAACGTCCAAGCTTCTTTTTCTATTCATTAAGAATATTGAGGGCGACCATTGTCAAAGAAAAGACCTGGAAGGTGATAATTTTTCAATTAATTTTTTTTTTTTTTTAATTTAATGATTATCTTGACAATCATTAATTCAGCTTTTATTCAAGCGCATAAAAAATATCCTCAGGCGATGAATCTTATAAAAAGGGTATATTATATTGCAAAAGCAGAAATCTGAGCAAAAAATCATGTAAAAAATGTACACATCGAAATGTTTTTTTATTAATAGAATTAATCGGTAATAAATTTAACCTTCGTTCGATAACAGTTAAAAACAAAATGTACGAGTCGTTAAATTTGATCAAAAATTCCATCACGATCTGTATTATAATGTAACAATTTTATTCGTTTTCAATTATATATTTTGATCAGGAATTTAATACTTCAAAAAGATTTTTCTTTATTCGAAAATGTGGCCCCTTCTTACATCATTAAAATTATCATAGATAAAAATTTCTCACACGAAAAGTAAAACCTCGTAATGCTCTTTATTATCCAAAAAAGAGTTTTCCTGGCAACGGCCTCTATTTTCCCAGACAACTCGTCTAACCAGTAGCCCGTTCGTCTCCCCGTTAGGTCGTTGAACGTGTCCGCCTTACGCCTAACTGGAGCAGGTATGAAATATCAGCTCGGAAAAGCCAGCAACACTTCAACAAGCCCTTCATCGTTTCCAGTGTAGCCTGAAAAGTATGGAATCACCCAAACCCATTACACAAATACACCTTTTTCGAGTCCTCTCTCGTGTCCTCGAGGTGCGCAATTTCCTTGGGTTGTCTTGTGGCCACTCGGACAACCCGCTGTGAGCACGAAATGGATTTTTGGAAAAGGGTTTTAACCTTTAAACTGCCTTGGACTGTCCATACACGGTCTTCGTGAATTTTATTATTTTATGCAACTGGAGCACGCTTCGTTGCATTGTCGCACGAATATCGTCTTTACGACGTAATTGTAGGCTAGGGTTAAAAATATTCACCCTTTTCGTAAAATATATGATGGACGACGAAGGGTTCCCTCGGCTTTAGTCTCCCCCCTCCTCTCTCTCTCTCTCTCTCTCTCTCTCATTCCAGCTCCAGTAAATACGAGACTGTTGCTGCGCTCGCTTCAGTTTTATGGATACCAATTGGCGCAATTGGAACAAAACGAGTAGACGGGTAAGCTACGCAAATTTTGTCCACGCTCTTCTTGTCTTTTGTTCAAATCCTCATCGTCCTTCACTGCTCCAGTTGTAAATAAGAGTTTTGGGATGAAAAGGAGAGAGTTCTGGCTTGAATATAAGGGTTGATTTTTGCCTGTTTCTTAGAAAGGGTATGGGAGACCCTTTGGCACTCCGTACTCTTTCTTCTTTCTTGTGCAAAAGGTCGTGGACTCGAATTGCAACGAAATCCACAACAATACTAGTTATATTGCAAACTAGAGAGTCAACAGCACGCTCCATCTACTATCTTACGCTTCCGCGAGCTCTGCACTGTTTCGCTTTTCCCCCCTTCTGTCTCTCTCTTGACTTGACTCCATCGTAAATTATGCTCACAGTGTCGCATCCGGAACTCGTGACTTTCCGCCTCGATTGATTCTTGAGTTTGTCTTTTGCCCGAAAGGAGGAGTTTTCGCTTAACTTCCAGCAGCCCATGGACTTCTACGATTTACTATCTTGTTCTCTCTGTCTCTCTCTCTCTCTCTCTCTCTATCTATTTCCTTATCTTGACTTGGCTATCTAACGTTCTTTCTCGCTCGTAGAGTGTCGTAAACTTGGGCAATGTATCGGACAGAGGGAGAAGGAGAGAGAGAGAGAGAGAGAAGAAGAAATAACCCCGACTTTTCGTGTAGTCGAGTCTCTTTGGCACTCCGCCAACCAGTTCAACTTTTCACCCTACCTCGCCCAACTCTGTACATTTTCTTTGAAAGAGATAACAAGCTGCAGTTTGTTCGACCTATTCAGCCGTATAAACTTGACTCGGGTGCAAAGCTGGATGGTCCATTTCTATAGCGTATCCATATAGCAACAGAGCTCGATTTTTTTTTCGAGTCCATCATTAATTTTAGAAAGGAACTTGATAAAGTGATGACACGATAAAAGCGTCTCTGATTGAAAAACAGAAATTGCATATAGAAATGAAATATGAATTGGTACGAAAATCGATCATTTTCATTTCACGGAATATAATGGTATTAGAAATGGGCACGAATCGAACGAAAAATTGATATGTCGATCAATCATGATGAAAAAATGTTGGATAAAAATATTAAGACTCTTGATAACATGATAATTATTCGAAATATTCCGCAATTTTCATAATTATTTCCCATTAAATTATTTTTTTATCATTTTTCATTTCCATCTCAGGAATAATCGGAGTTGGTTTGTTTTTTTTTTTCGAGTCCATCATTAATATTAGATAAAAGCTTAACGAAGTGAACTATCCGTAGAATTGTTTGCAATTGAAATTATAAAGTTCAAAGAAAAAATTGAAAAAAATGTTTTTACTAATCATGACGAACCATTTTTTCACCAAAATAATTTTTGATAGTTTTTAACTTTCCACTCGCGGATATTTCCAACGTTCGATGCAGCATTATGCTGCTCGGTGGGGTAGTAAAATGTCCGGAGAAAAATGTACAAGTTCGTTGTGAATGCGAAGAAGCAGCCCTCAAGTAAAATGGTCTCTGTCGAAAAACTGACCGTGAGCTATACAACATCGACCTTCGAAATTAATTTGCCTGCAGCCCCTGTGGCAGTAAACCAATAATGACGCAGAGAGTCCTGATACAAATATGGGCAAATGTAATTCAGACTGGAAGACTCGTCGGGGGTGGGTTTCGGGGGTGCAGTGGCCAAATATCCCAATTTTCGTCAGGAAAAATGGGGGGTGGCGGCGGTGGGGTAGGTATATAATTCGACAGTTGAGAAACGTCATCGGTGATTTTCCAAGCCTGCCAGCACGGTTTATGGTAAAAATAAGTCTTTTCACGAGCACTATTTTTATGATTTTTGTCAGGCAACAAGAACGCTGGCGTTTACAGTGAGCGGTCACCATAAACATTTTTGTAGAGCACAGCACAAAAACAGATTTTTCGTTGGCTCTGCGTTCACCTAAAAGTTTCTCTCGAAGAAAACGAATGTCTCTCGTGTATATATATTTTGCTAGACCTTTTTCGGTACAGTTTTTGCGTTATTACGGTCACCCAAATAAAACACGAACGAAATTGAACGTTTTGCGCTGGATCCTCCCGAACTATTTTTGAACGAAACGCGCTCGTAATGTTATATTGAGGTGGGAAAATGGAATAAAGAACAAGGGTACAGTTCTATCTGTGTGTATGTCTGTGTGTACGACTATATTTTTAAGGGTGGTTTCCAAAATCACCCTCGGTCTCTTTTACTCACGAGATGGATAATTTTTCTGTCGTCACGAAAATCAAAAGCGAGCAAAAGAGAGAGAAAGAGTCTTCTTTACAGTTGTAAAACGTACTTGAGGACCGTTCTATAAATTTTTCCAAGAATTGCAAAACACGATATTTTGTATTTTGTATATTTTCCGGATGTCAAGAAAAATGACAGGAGTTCTTTCTTTTCATTTTTTTTTTTTTTTTTTCATTTCTTTCTCGTATTTTCTTTGTCACAACCGCGTCGCTCAACACCTCTCGTCTCGTTTAACGACCGCGATTCTTTTTTCTTTTAAAATTTTTCGGCTACTCCAGTTTTTACTATTATTAGACCAATTTTTTTGGTCGCCTGGCCGAAGCGTGCTCTCGTTTGTCGTGGACACGCGTCATCTTTTCTTTCTTTCTCTTTTGGCTTTTCTTCTGGGTGCTCTGCTCTGGCAAAGTGAGAGAATACAAACGGAGGAACGTCGTGCGGAGGCGACACTTCAATTTATTGAGGGGCGTGTGTCATTCGCTGCGAGTGTACGCGAGCGCGTAATATAGTTTTGTTTAGACGTCGTTAGCGTCTCCACGAAACGATAGCGAAGTATACGAAACACACACACACACCAATAAAAATCCAAGACATCCGAGAGAGAGAGCGTAAGAGAGAAAGAAAAAAGGAATAAAGAGTGAAAAAAAAAAAGAGTCGCGTCACGAACGAGTGAAAAGCACACGCGGTCTCACGTGGCTCACGCGATAACCACGCGTGCTGTGTGGAACTCGACGCGTGGTCGGCTTCTCCCATTTCCTTTCTCTCTCTCTCTCTCTCTCTCATGCCTGAAGAAACGAGGCATGTTTGGACCTTTTTTCTTGTTTTTTTTTTTCAAAACCCGTTCTCTCATTCTCCGTCACACTCTGGCGTGATGGAAGATTCACGATTAAGATTAGACTCGAGATTCACGCGAGACGATTCATTTTCGGATTCGTCGTTGACTTTTTTTTTAATGAGGGGCGGGGGTGGAGGATTGTGGACCCGGGTGGGGGTAGTATTTCTTACCTTTTTATGGTTTTTTATTTGTTCTTTCAAGTTCTTCTTTTCCTCGAATACGCTTGCGTGGTTTCTCGAAAAAAAAAAAAAAAAATGGTAATAAAAAAAATAGCCACGAACATGTTTTACTGGGCTGGGTGAATCTACAAGCCTTTTACACATATACTTATTTCTCGTAACATTGTACACCCGTGTTTCTCATATTAGTACAACCCTTGGTAATCAGAAGCAATATCTTTCGTACCGTCTCGTTTACTCGTGTCTGTATATATATATATATATATATATATATATGTATATATCTGCATATATATATGTATATATGCATATATATATGTGACATGGGGAAAATAAGTACCCGCATATATATCGATTCATCGGTTCGATATCGTTCCATAGAAACTTCTTGCCGATTCGCAATTAGCGAAACATCGCGATTCCCATGAAACGATTCTCGTACACATATGTTTGTATTGTATATGTGTGAGTAATGTAGATAAATGGATATTTTCTCCTATCGTTCCTGGAAATTCAGCATCACGCCTGAATGTTGAAAAAAAAAAAAAAAAAAAGAAAATCGTTCGAGCGTTTCACTCACTCTCTCTCTTGTCTTATGGAGATCATATTATTATCAGTCTGCTGGTATTTCCACGCCTCTTTCTCACATTCACACGCGAGTCAATCATTTTGCCCGGTAATGCACGCAGATGATACGCAATTATTAAACCGACTCGTGTATATACCGTCGATTCACGAGAATTATTATTTTTTGTTGTTATTATTATTATTTTAGTTTTTTTTCTTTGTATGCCTTGGGAGAGTGAGAAGAAATTTTAATTCATTTTGCTGCGAGTCAGCAAAGGATCCTCTCGACTCTATCATCATTGACCCGCAACTCTCGCGGTTTTGCCCGGTCGCAATCATACCCGAGAGCGCAAGAGCAAGAGGCAGCGAGGAGGAGGGCAAAAAGTCAGTCTTGCACGAAACGTGCCAGGTCCTTTACTCGCGACCTCCCGAGGCCTCGTGCTCATTATATTTTTTCACATCTTGAATTTTCATTACACTTTTCTCGTCCTCTCTCATAGAAATAATTTTGCAACAGTGATCATTTTTTGCGTACAATTATTGACGCAAGTAATTAAAATTTTCACACAAGCTAATTATGCAGATAAAGAATTTTTAATGTAAAATTCTTTCAATCAAGTATATTGATGTTTTTTTTATACGATCAAGGAGATAAAATTGCAGGCAACTTGTATATGACATATTGCTTTGATTCTATTTTATTTAATATTCAATATAAATTAATAGATAAATTATTAATTTCTTTTAGTTTATCTTATGTATATATTTTCCAAATCACAGCAGAATTTATAAGACGAAAGTACAATTTTTTGAGTGCTATATTTTTGTATTTATTTATAGCTTGATGGGCCAATTTATCGACATTGCTTTATAATTATTTTCGTTCACAGCTTCTGTCATACAAAAACCATTCGTATTTTTTTTTCCTTCCATTTATGTGAACCATATGCAGGTCGAGCTCAGCTGAAAATTGTGGGTACACGCATGGTCCTCTTGGTAACACATCGTAGTATTTTTCGCCGCCCACTCTCATCGTTCTTTCTGGGGACACGAGAGATCGTGACTTGTGCTCGCATATGTCTTTTCTGCCGGTGGATATTAACCCGGCGTGTTCACAGCTTCTGCTCTCGGCTCTCATCCAATGACCATAACTTTGTTCTCTCTCTCTCTCTCTCTCTTTCTTCCTCTCTCCTCGTCTCTCGTCGTCTTGCTTCCCTTATCCAGCTAATAGACATTCGGGAGCTTATTTATTGCAAACAGAATATGGCGTGCAAGGCAAAAACCACACAGAATGAGAGGAGAGATTTTCTATAACCGCATATAACCAAACTCGCGTGCTAGCGCGAGCAATAATATTATATGTATATATATATATATTACAACGTCCGGCAACACGATTTTTCCCGGAAAATGGGGTGTCCAATTTCTCGTTATCATTTCACAAGATCGTAAAAGCTCGGATTTTAATGGCCGCATCGAGGTTTCCGGTTTTACGTGTGGCGCCATTTAATTTAGATCAAACACATGTATAATGCTATAATGCTCCCGATAGCACACACTTTGGAGACTTTTATAGCCGACATTTCACACACTTTGAGCTTCGATTCTCGACGGGAAATGAGAATTGCGTGGTAAAATCTCTTCCGGGGTGGAGAGGTGACAATATAAATGACTGAAAAAAAAAAATGTTGTCTTGTAATTCGTTACAGTTGCCGAAGGGAAAAAATCATTTGGATTGTTTCCGGTTATTTTCTGGCTCCTCCAATGATATACCTGCCCCTGCGACCTCTCTTTAGCTCGATATAGGACTCACGCAGGTGCGACCGGATGAAAAATCGCCTTTTCCATTTTCCTCATTTCTTATTTTCCTAAAACAGAGGATAATTTAGGTTTTTTCAATCATCCTTCAGCAATGAAAATATTTGAACTAAATGGAATCTTCAAGTCTAGTCTACATTGGGGTCAGATCACTGTCGGATTAAATTTAAAAAAATATTTCTCAGCGCTAATCAATTGAGACTGATGAATTTATCAAGCGATCCATTATTTTTATAAGCAATAAGTAAAAAGTCACATCATTGCTCTCTTTTTCCACAATTAAACCGTGTGTGCTGTTTCATAAAAAAAAAGTCCTCTAAATCACCAACGGATATTTCATAATATTTCAGATTTAATAAATCCATATATTTGTTTGCGAAAAAAAAAGTTTTTGTCTTCCATTTTGCACCATTAATTATTTTATCGTCTGAGATTTTTTATACTTAAAATTTAATTCGATATATTCGCAATTTTTTTTACAATAAATAAAACTAGGCATAATGCATCGTTATTGGAAAAACATTATAATTTATATTTAGGCGTTGACTGAGTTTTCAGAATATGGAAAAATCTTCTTTTTTTTTTTTTAATTCGATACTGAATCAACTTTGAAGTCGTCGTGTCTCGTTAATGTGAGCTGAATAATATTCGATGAGCCTTTTAATGATCGTGAATTTGAACGGTGGTATGTAAGATAACTCTTGAATTGCAAAGAAATTTTCATTAAGAGGCACGCCGCCATCATCAGGCAAGTAATGGTATATAGTAACGAAGGGGGCACAGAAAGGGCGCGCGCGGCTTCATTGCAGTAGCACTAAAAGGCGGTGACTTGAAAGAGGTTTTCCTTTTCAAAGGAGTATTCTCCGACGCGTTTCTACAGCATCTCAGCTACCTTACACACACACACACACATATATATATATATATATATATATATATATATACACAGACTTGTTATTGGAGAAGAATCCTTGTCGGCGCGTGAATTCACCACATCGAACCAACTGCAGGCTCCTTTTTCTCCTCATATATTTTTTAGGCTACCGATTTAACCGATTTTTATATCCACCGCTGCACATAGGAAAGCAGAAGAGTGTAAATTTACACTATCCAAATGTTATTCGACTGACGAAACTATACGGTTCCTCTTGAGGAATTTTAAAGAACGTGAGAGCTCGTTTTATATTATCATTTGCGAGTCTTCCGCATATCTGGAGAAGATTTGTATCATTATGACAGTGTAAAACGACATTTATGATGCGTGCCCATTATCACATTTGTACTTCTGGATTCTCGTCTCGCCAGCTGCTACTGCGTCAAGGAACAATTTACACAGTAATGCCAAGTAAAATATTCCGACAAGGGGAGAAATTAATTTTTTACAGAGAAATGAAATTTTTGTACCAATATTAATAAAATATATTTTTCTTGAGTTGTAAATTGTCCAATTATTGCATAAATAAAATAAAATTAAAATTGCAGTAAATTATATTTTTTAGATTCATAAACTGGCATGACTTTTTGCAAAAATACAGGCGGCATATTTGCTCCTTCAAAGTGTTTTGCCACAAGATGATCTGAACGTTCTTGAGCGTTGATTTTTCAAAGTAACTTTGGGTAGGTAAAAATATAACTCTATATATATATATATATAGATATATATGTGTCAGGATTTTCATAAAGCGTCAGCTTCACTCCCACGACTTGAAAGAGAATCGAGCAACAATTGCCTGCAAAGTGAACTTTGTCTGATGGGCGGAGCAGCTCTTTTTGGGCAAAGAGACCCGAAAGAGCGAATAAGCTCTCTCGTCTTCTTTTGGCTGATGCTGCTTTTAACTCCGAAAGTTCATGGCGCTGATGTGTGTACTCTCGAGCACACTGTCGAGAGAGCGTGCGGAAATTTAATTGAAGTCAGCTTTCCATGGAATGGACGGACAATGGTCAATTGTAAGACGATGTTCGCCGGGGTCCATGGGGTGTTTTATTATGGGGGGCTGTGTCGGGGGCAGTGAAGTCTGTCATCTCGTAGCGTGCGGCAGCTTTGCCGACTCTTGTATTGTAAATGAATTCAAGCCCAGAAAGAGCAGAAAAAAGGGGAAGGTGCAGGAACGAATAAGAAGTGGAAAACACTCGGAGAAACATATTCGTAAAGTTGCCCCTGAGACGATACCATGAAATTCATGGGGTCGCATGACAATTTTTTGTCTCTGCACCGGAAAATAATCGTGAAATTTTTGGTAATTCGTCAATAAAAGGGTCCTTTCACCATTTCGTGACCATTTGTAGATTGGTCACGAATAATCATCGATAAAGAAAATATCAACAAGATCCATAACGAATTTCGAAGATCTCCCTACGAAGCATTTAACGGATCTCACTAAATGTCATAACAAATAAATTCACTTCAAATTATTTTTTTCCGGCTATCATTTATTTTTTTAGATTGTTAAATTTATCATTAGACATGTAAACTAATTTATCCTTGCATGAGTATGCGGCAGTTTTGATGAGTCTCGTATGTATTCAAGCCCAGGAAGAGAAAGAGCGAAAAAAGGGAGAAGATGTAGGGACGAATAAGAGGCGTGGACAATCCTTAAAAAATCATATTTACAAAGTCCTCCCCCCCCCCCCCCTGAACTTCTCCCGTGAAATCATTTGTGGTGCATGATAATTATTTGTCTCCTCACCGGAAAATATTCGTGAAATTTTCCATAATTCGTAAATAAAAGTTCTCGCCGTTTCACGGTTTTTCAAATTCGTTCCGAATAATCATCCCTGTAGAAAATATTAACTGGATCCATTGCAAATTTACAATTTCAACTCTCCCTGTGCATTATTCACGAAATATCAGAAACTCCAGTTAAGGAACAAATTAAGTTATAATTACCAGCTGAATTTATGACGAATTTGCAATATTAATTCCTTGTGCATTATTTACCAAATACGAGAAAATTTACTACGGAATAAATTAATTTGACATAAATTTTCTGGTCGTAGTAATGTGGTAAATTTATCATTACACGTGTAAACTAAATTGTCTACGGATAAAAGAGTGGCGTTTTTTCCTAGACGCTTAACTCGGTATTACGACATTTTTTATAAAAAATAGTCGTACGTATATTTTGGTATTCAACATGCTCACTGAAAACTTTTCGACAAAAGAGTGCATTACGGGAATAAAAAATAAAAATAAAAGATAAAGAGACGCAAATAACATAAATAACTTAAAAAAAAAAAAAGAAAATAAAACACATGCGGCATTTGCCTCGAAGAGCTGACGTATACGTGCGCTAGCATTTTAACATACGTGTATGTTCATCATAGAAGCGTTTGCATTTGACTTTCTTTTGGATCTGATGCTTTTGCCGCTCGTGGCTACTGTATGTGGCGAAGATGGAACGCGGGAACCACGAGAAACAGAGAAGACGACAATAGCAGCGCTAGAGAAAACCAAAGAGACGCTGGGGACAGCAAAGTGAGTGTACATGTGCGGGTGCAGGTCGAGCGAGTCAAATCGTGAACGCGCGTCGTCTTTTCCAACAGCAGAAGAACACGCAAGTAAAAGTAATGCCCCGGTTGCAACAGGTCAGGGAGAAGTCACGAACTCCAAAGAGTCCAAAAGTTCTTATTTTTCTTTGGTTCGTCCGTACAAAAATTTCTCGTACACGGACGATACTTTCAAAGCTACTTAAGAAGTACCCCTTATGTCGGGATGGAGTCGAGCGCGCGCGCGTCCAGGAGGCCCTCTCTGCATAGAACATCGTTCGCCGCATCGAATCAACGATTTCACGGAGACCGATGCGGCTTTTGCGTGGCTCCTCCGCCCACGAGACGAGCAGTCTTTCATTCTCTCTCTCTCTCTCTCTCTCTTGCGCTCTTTCTCTCTCTCTCTCTTTCTCTCTTGCGCTCTCTCTCTCTCTCTTTCTCTCTCTCTCTGTCGCGCTCTCTCTCTCTCTCTCTCTCTCGCGCTCTCTCGCGCTCTCTCTCTCTCTTTTTTTCTTTCTCGCTCTTTTTCTCTCTCTCTCTCTCTCTCTCTCTCTCTCTCTCTCTCTCTCTCTCTCTCTTTTTCTTTCTCGCTTTCTTATAGGAATACGAATGAAAAACCAGCTCATACAGTCTGCCCTCAATTTTACAATGTCCCTTCGTTTGGTTCGTTGGTTCGTTAAAAGTTTTCACGTGCGTTTTATTCCATCGTGGCAGCTGCTGCGAAAAACGAAGGACAATCTCTTCGAGCGTGTGCTTCGTACATACTCGGGCAATTAAATCGCTGATGAGCCGCGTTCTTTCCTCGATTTAACTGGAATTAATTCGTTGGATAGTTGGAAATGTTTGTTCGGGAATGATGACGAGGTTGCCTGAAAAGAAATTAAAAGCTCGAGGCCGAAAAACTTGGAGGATGTCTTGAGCGTCCTTGGGCGGTTTTGTCACTGTATAGCGACAACTTGGCAATTCAAGTTTCTCTTGATGATAAAAACGATTCCGTTTTTCTTCGAATATTTTCAGGGCATTGAAAAGTTCAACGCACGAAACGTGTCTGCTGCAACCTAATTTGATTCGGTTTGAGATTTTCAAAAGGGACGAAAAATCGCCGGGACCGTCACGGATCTCGAATCAGCATTCATTCGATTTCCGCGCACCTTTCGAGACGCGGATATTTCACCGAGAGAAGTAAACAGTGCTGGATGCCTAAGTCTTGGGAGAAAAAATGTGTAACGATTTTGAGAATTTTGTAGCTGTTTGTGTTGGGTTGTTCTCTCACGAATTTAGCCTGGCTGTTAGCAGATGCGATCCGCTCGTGATCTGGCCAGATTTACACATTATTCACGCTTCCTCCACAATGGTTTACCACGCGTTTTGTGGTTCTTTGTCACCTGAGATTCTTCATATAGAATTGTCGCATACGCGGGCTGGGTAATTTATTCGGCGATATATATGTGGAAAAATTGTAAATTTAGTAACTTTTTTTTTTTTTAGTATAAAATGAATTTTTCATGAAAATAAAATCTATTACAATTTGTTTAGCCCTCAAATCGAAGGGTAAAAAATTTCTACCAGTGCAAATTAACGGTACATCATTCATTCAAAAATTTCATTTCATTGTAAGACATTGTAAGAATAACATATTTATTCTGTGAAAAAAAAAATTCCTATTGATCTCTAGATTTTTGAATTTATCTCGAATATGTCCGTAGCTGAATCATCGAGGGAATAAAAGAATGTAAACTATTTTAAAAATCTACATAATTGATTGTCATTATTTTTAATAATTTAAATAATGAGCAATGAATGAGATTCCATTGGTCAATATTTAAATAATTTGTGATTCATCAAATTCCACAATACATTATTTCAATAATGGTCCAACAGAGTGAGAATTCATAATTTATTTTATTTTTAATGGATAATTCATTATTTATGCATTATATTTTTTTAAACTTTGCTGAGAAGTATCAAGTTCCCTCGAAAATTCCATACATTTTTTTTTTCATCATTGAACGCAGTCCCAGCATCAGTTGCAATAAAGTCCAAGGGAAAAAGGAGAAGAAAAAAATGGTTTTTGGTCAACCGTCTGGAATCTGATGAAAGAGCTTTACGATGCACTTTTCTTGCGCAATTTCTAAGCTATGAATTGAGGATACAAGAAAGACACCCAGAATCCTTTCGCTCTTATCCTTTCCCATAATAAAACCAATAGCGGAAGTCGTTACGTTTATATCCCTCGGTAATAATGAAACAGCGTTTGCTGGTCCTTGAAGATGGATCGGAAAGTGCGATATAATAAAATTTCGTAAGAGCCGAACGATTAGGACGGTTAGAGATCTCCTCACATTCGAGAAGCCTTCAACGAAATATTTTTTTATATAACCTACCTTATGTGTGCATTACCGAGTGTTCGTAATAGCACTAATGTTCTTTTGGTCTGATCATCGGACACATAAATATTTCAGGGCTTCTCTGCGAGAGTAGCCGTTTTATGACTGTTGAAAAAATTACTTTACAGTTGTACTTTGGGCAACACTAAAACCTTCGAGGGCACATCGACATGTACATATATATATGTATATAAGCCAGTCGACGAAGTTTCTCGGCAAGTAGTAGTGGTGCACAGTGCAATTTTGGAATACGACCACATTATTACGAATTGTCAGCAGGCATTGGTGTGACAATCGAAACTCGTCCGAGGTCGTATATCATAGGACTCGCAGGAGGCTTATGCAACTTTATTGCGGTCTCCGCGCTTCTATACGTCCAGGAAATATGAGATAAAACGTGGGTTCCATGTAGAAAAATTGCACGGAAAGGACAAGAAAAAAAAAAAAAGTAATATGTTTACGAGGCTACCTTCTCTCATTTTTGAGGGGTTGGGTTGATTTTCTTAGCTCAGACGAAAACATCGGGAAGGTTTTCTCATTCTTTTCTACGCATTTTCGCGCAATGCGTATAGGCAATTCGTCATAATTCAAGGAAAGAAACGCTTAGATGTTTTTCACCAAGTGAAAAAGAGACCGAGTGTTGAGCAACTGAAACACACTGAGAATCGTCTCTAAATTCTGCTGCTCTCTGCTGGTCGATAGACAGAGAGGAGGAGGAGGAGACTATTATTTTTCTTGGTGTTCTTCTTTTAGTCTTGCACACGAGAATTGGAGAAAAACGCAACACGCACCACCAAGCTTACCGACCTCCTAACGTTTTCTGGCCATATTTCTGCGGCTCATAAATACAACGGTTGTCGGTTGGCCAAAATATGACATTTTCTACGGTCCATATTATGCAGCCTGGTATATGTTCGTGTCAGGACACAGCAGTTCGTCTCTGTGGCGAAAGGAACGAGAGAAACTTAACGAGAGGTTCATCTTTAGCACTTCTTTGCGTTGCACAGAGTTCGGTAGCTCCGTTTGGTCTCTCTCTCTCTCTCTCTCTCTCTCTCTTTCTCTCTTTCTCTTTCTCTCTTTCGCTCTTTCTCTCTCTCTCTCTCTTTCTCTCTTTCTCTCTTTCTCTCTTTCTCTCTCTCTCGCTTTCTTTTTCAAAGTATCTTCGTCCTTGAGGATGAATGATTATTCTGTGGCGACCACTTCCGGGGGTGCCTTGAAGCTTTATGAAGCTTTATTTCATTAATTCTTGGTATGTTACGACGTTATCATAAAACGAGATAAGATTATTTTACAATATTAGGATTATTCGACAAAATAATCGAATTATTTGAAAAATTCGAATTATTCGACATTTTGAATAATTCGATTCGAACTCCGAATCGAATTTATTCCAAGTGCTTTTAATAATTCCAGCCTATAGAGCTTTATCTCGATAAAAGAATTATTTTTATCAAGATAAAATTGTCATTGTAACTGGAAGTTTGTTAAAAAAAATGGCCAAATTAATGAAAAATGAAATTTTAAACCGGAAGTGGGCCAAAAAGGGCCCCAAATTGATGAACAAATGACATTGTAAGGGGGCCCGGTAACGGTCTAAATTAAGGAAAAAATGGCATTTGAGACTGGGCCCGAGCACGCCACCGGAAGCCCCCATCTCTTCGTCACGGTGATTTTACCCAACGGAAACAAACCAAAGAGACAAAATATCATCCGGGTGAGCGAGCCCTCTCTAATAGTTTTTCGTCTCTGGCCTCTCACCAATTTACAGTATTTGCTGTCAGTTGGAAATTAATTCGAGAATATTAGATGAGCAGCCTTTGATTGATAAATAATTTGAAATAATTTTTTTTTCGTCACAAATAAGTTTTAATGGTGTTGGTAAACCGATCATAACCATAGTGATTTCAAGTTACGACAATCCTTGTAAAAATTATAATTAACTAAATTATTTTAGTACAGTAATATGAATACACCAGAGTGGCCAGAATCTCAGACATAATCAGCAACAGCCTCCTTTACCTCAGCCCTTCACTTATTATTTGAATTGACCGAAGTCTTAATTGGAACATCCAACGTAAAGGAGTCTCTTCGAGAACTCGTTAAGCTCATTTGCAGCTAGGTAGTCAACGCGAGGGGGAAAAAAAAAATCATCGATACATAAATTCATAATGACATTTATGAACGTTACAATATTACTGTAGAGATGGAAACGCGGATATCCAGAATGTGTTCCATGACACTGATCGCTATATACTCAAATCGTTTTTCATTCATATGTCTGTATACGAGTTTCCTTCTTGCTTCTCCAATCAGTATAAAAGGAGTGATCGCGATATTCGATGACTGCGTTTTCTCTGCGAAGAGATCCAAGAGCGTATCAGCGTGCAGTTATCCTCAGGCGGTTTAATGAAATATGAGCGTTGTGGCTCGTTCTCCTTGCGGAATACCAGCTCAAAATATATAGTGTACATACGTACGATCACTTTAAGAGCTTGTACACACGCTTCAGCTTCTCTCAGCTTCGTACCAGAGACCGCAAGGATAATTCAGTAACCGTCTATATACATATATATACATATATATATATATATATATAAGACCGATGAGAGACAAACACGTATATTAAAGATATACATGAAACAAAGACACATATACACACTCATACGTTACATGCAGGAAGAAAAGACACAGCGCGATGATATCGCGCCGATACTTGTGAAATTACATCGAATCACTATTCTCACCGCGATGCACACTCCCAACGAGATTAAACGGTGCGTAAGTACATCGGTAAGCCAATAAAATGTCGGCCCATGGCTTTTTTTTCTCTTCTGGATTATAAAAAGAAACAAAAAAATTATCGTCATTTCTCCCTTCTCCCTTTTCGCTCGATCTTCACGCACGATGAGAGTCTCGCATCCCGTTCACGCAGTGAACACGTTACTTTATTATCCGGTAACGACGTAACTGCGCTCGGGCGCTTCGCGACCGCGTGTCGGAAATCTCCGGTAAACTTTAATAGCAGAGTGTAACTTTTCACCACACGTTTATATATATATATATATATATATATATATATATATATATATATATGTATGTATGTATATATATATTTGTATGTATTATTGCAACGAATCACTAATAGTTGCTCACCGCAGCTACGTAATACAGGACCGGAACGATGCCCTCACCGCGGGCAATCGACGAGTTCCTGGCCACAAATCTGCAGATCTCAATCGAGACAAATATACGAGTTTGCTGAGCCCAGTTTTATTGCAATTGGAAAATAAATGAAAAATTTTGGTATCGTTTTACTGCTAGTGTAACGCTCTAGGACTAGATAGCTCGGCTCATTTCATCGCACAAGCAGGTCATAAAAAATACACGCGAGCATCTCGTGAACTTTGAAGATCGAAAATTCCAACTTTTCAGCCGGTTAAATTTTTTTCGTGGGAAGACACGCGTGGAAGACACAGAGGTGATAAAATAACAAACGATCGAGGACGGAGGAGGAGTAGAAAAAAGTGCAAAACTTTTGTTGGGATAGCGTGGATTATTTATTGCGATTATTTATTGCGAGAGTTGCGATAAACTTTTTCTTGTTACAATTCTCAAGTTTTTATTTATTTATTTATCGGACTCTCGACTCTTGAGTTGACAAGTTCTTTTCCGTTATCTTCATCCTGAAATCGCGACGTTAAAAAGCCTTTCAATGAGTGAAAATTTTTATCAAACGGATGAATTATTTGATTTCGAATGAACGTTTCAATTAAAATGAAATTAATTCGATGTAAATATAAATATTCATTAAAACGAAGCTAACTATCATTTAGTTGAATAAATTTCACCCTCAAATAGGATTCATTCGAAGGAATCTTTTTTTTTTTTCACTCAACTTTGCTTCGTTCCAAAACTAGTCGTACATTTCTGCTGAATATCAAGGCAAAGGGTTAAGCCTCAATGCTCGCGCGTCACCGCAAATAGCAATAAATCACATTCCTTTATTTTATATCAAAAGAGAAGTAGCCATGAGGAAAACCGCATGCTCGAGGACTTCTGGATTGTTTGACTTCCTTTTCCTCTCTCTCTCTCTCTCTCTCTCTCTCTCTCTCTCTCTTTCTTTCTCTCCGTCGCTTTTCGCAATGGCATATACAGAATCGTCGATCGTAGAGCTGCTCAGTAGTATTTTCCAAGCGAGCCGAATCACACAACCCGTTCCCTCTCACAGGTCACCGTAAATCTATTCTTCGGTCGATCGACCACACTGCTGACACGCCTCTGACTATTTTTGCTATTCAAATTTTATGATACTAAAAGGGTGTTTAAGTGGGTACCAACAACAATGCTCCTTGTGCCTATTTTTCAATTTTTCATTCTCCCACAGGATTAACGAAAATTCTCCGACTTCATTGGCACCCTCTCGCCCCATTTTTCTTACACACTCACAATATATATATATATACAAGTCGGAGAATTTTCGTTAATCCTGTGGGCGAATGAAAAATAGAAAAATAGAAATTGATATATATATATATATATATGTATTTTCCTGAACTCTCGTGAGTTATTTGACCGCGAGAGAAGAATATGGTCGTAAAACTGCATGCGAACAAAGAACGATCATCCGTAAGTTTATTCGAGAATGATGTCTTCATCACAATATACTAAAGGGATTATGACGAGTTCTGGACCAAGGTAATAAAGTCACACTCGTTTGATGGGGATGCGCGCCATTTTCAGGCTCTTAACGAGAGGCCGCGTCGCGTAACTCTGCAGGGAATCAATTTTTACTTCTTCATTTTTCTCTCTATCTCTCTTTTTGCATCTTTGTCTGTATCATTGGTCATCGGTAGCGAATCGTCAAATGTCCATGTTTATTAAAGAAATATTACACGGGCGTGTTGTAAATATTGTGGGATTAACCGAGTCTTAATCCCGTCAGGGTGCCTCGTGCTAAAAGTCAACCCTTTCGTTTTGTTTTCCAGAATTTTCGAACCCCTGCCATGAAACTTTTGCCGAAAAGTTTGAGCCATAACTCTCTGCCACGAAGACGGTAGCAAAAACTGGTTATGGCCGATTGTTCCTCTCGATTCTCTGGCATTCTCGAATTCTCGAACTCTTTGATTTTCACTATAGGAGTTACGCGTTATTGCTCACTCTGTATACCGGTTAACCGACCACTCTCGTCAAATTACCTTTCGATGCTCCTTGATTCAATTCAACGGTGACATTTTCCCCGAAATTTCTCAACGCCATTTCATTTTCCAAGTCGTAGCACGCGAGCTTGTTTTCCGGATTTTTCCATGGTTAAGGCATCGATGGGCGACAGCCACGTTGATGGCTGTAAATTTCAAGTCTTCCGCCCACTTGTCATTCGGCAGGTCATCGGGGCACGGGGCTATTTGAAATATTCATACCAAAAACGTTTACATTCGTATACCAATATATATATATATATATATATATATATATATATACATATATATTTGTCCGCTACCGCGCGTGAGAAAAATCCAAGCCCAGCATGAGAAAAAGCATTGAATGCAAGAATGTACACCCTTTGTTGCCGTTAAATGAACGGAAATTTTTGGCGATGTAGCGAAAACAAAAAACAAAAAGATATCACGATGGTGGCTTACGGGCCGATAGCGATCAGTACGCGAGGGCGTATATAAACTCTCGAATTCGACACCCCTTGGAATTGGATAATTTGAAATTGAAATTGCGACACGACGCGTAGCGAGTTTGTGGAGATTGCGCAGCGAATCTCTTCGCCTGGATGCGCACGAATAATACGAAGAAACGGATCGCGAAAACGCGCTTCTTCGGCTTTCACCGTAAGAATTTGCAGCACGGATTCTCTTCGCTCTCGAATAAGCTTTTTTTTTTTCTCCCTTCTCGTTCTTTCTTTCACTCTTCCTTTCTCCGTTTTTTCTCCCATACATGGATGTGTACATGCGTATAATATATATATATATATATATGCGTTTCCATGGGAGACTCGTAAGCAAGCATAAGGATTTTGTTTCGACGATGCTCTCTCCATCTTGCCATTGTTTCGCGTATAATCGCTGAAGTTTCTCTCCCTATACGACGGTCCAGCTACGGGAAACAAATGACCAGACGCATAAATACGGGAGTTAGCAAAAAAATAGCTCGCGTGTTCGCGGCATCTTTCGGTTACTTCGTTAAAACTAATGTATGTCACCATTATTTTTAATATCACAAAAAATTCCGTCCCTCCTCTCGTTTTCGTAGCAACTGGACAAAAGTTATCTTGGGGTCCAGGGGATGCTGAAGAAATCAGGGTAAAAATGGGCAAGAAAGTGCCGGCTGAAAATGTTTATTTTTTTTCTCTCGTTATCTTGTTGTGCCTCATGGCGTTGTACACGTAAATTGTGTCACACTGAGCGCAGATGTCATATGAAACGTTGCTGCTGTTTCGCGATCCCTTAACGAGAGAGGGTCACGAATCACCCCCCCCCCCCCCCCCCCCCCAGAGAGAAAGAGGGGGAGAGAGAGAGAGAGAGGGGCTCTCTCTCCCTTTCTCGCCATTGTACGTGATTCCTCGCCCGCTGTCCCCACTCTTCATCCCTTTCCCTCTACTTCTTATAAAACAATTGTCACAGATGTCAGATAAATTTTATACGAGGCGATCTTGAAGAGGGAGAGAACTTGACATCACAACTACTTGTGAGAAATGATAAAATATGATTCAGTACTATATGTTTGTGCGCGTGGCACGAGATACTCGCGACTGGTGAGAAATTATAATTGCAAATTTACACGCAAGAGAGTACAGCACGCATGAGACGTAACGCTAATTAATATTCACGAGAGCATCAAGAAGTTGAATGATGATATAATGCTACGTATATTTACAGATAAATTATAACATAGATAATGGGATAGAAATTTATATTTATTGCAAAAGAAATGATAATTTCTAGTCATTCACAGTTATTCGTGTACAAATTTCTTTATCATTGCTCATACCCTGACAAAAATAATTTGTATGGAGAATACATGAAAAATAAAAATGGCAAAAAATTATGTATCTCCATATTTTTTTATATATTTGCCGTATATTATAGACACAATATATATATATATATATATATGTATGTTTTATATTCCACATATATTTGAAGCTACAATATTTACTATAAAAAAATTCGGTAAGCGTTAACGTGAATGAATCCTGTATATAAGCTTTAATTTCTGGTTCTCTTCCTCTCGCGTCTTTGCTTTTGAATCGCGAAGCGAATCGAAGGCAACAGAGAGAAAGAGAAAGAGAGGGAGAGAAAGAGAGAGAGAGAGAGAGAGAGCGAGAAAGCCATCATATGACGTTCTTGGGAAAAATGGGCACAAGCTTTGTCGTGTTCGCAGACAGCCGGTACATTAAATTAATCCACGCTTATTGCATCGCGCGACGGGCACGTCGCGGTGTATTCATTGCGAAACTCCATTGCGTGCGACTACCAAAAATCTAGCGCGTATGTGCGATACGAAGAGAAGAGAGAGAGAGAAGAGATACGATGTACATGTTTCATCACATGGTGTATGAAATGCTGCACAAAGTGCTCCGAGCCACAAAAGTCTCATCGTATCGTTTCGTCTGGCACACGTAATTATACGGCGTATTACCACTAATTGACACGCTAATTATATCGATTCGACGGGCTTTCTTTAATAAAGCCGCTCGCTCACGCCTATATATTTTTCAATCCCAAAAACACCGTCCGAGCCGCGCTCTGTACAATCAATTTTCACGCGTTCTTCACGACATTGGATCTCACGATTTTTGCGTATGTTGTCATATATGAAATATAAGCAGCAAGCATGACAGCAATGACACTAATCTCTGTTACGCGAGACAAAAAAATCCCCGCCCATAAAATTTATATTTTTCACACTGCGAATAACCCGCTGACAAAATTTCACATCTTTGGAGCATTGAAGTCAAGACCCTCCCAATTTGTTTTTACAGGGACGATTTTTTACAGATCGTCTTTTATAAAATACAGGAAAAAAGAGGCGATTCGACGAGCTTTTTTTTAATAAAGCCGCTCGCTCACGCCTATATATTTTTCAATCCCAAAAACACCGTCCGAGCCGCGCTCTGTACAATCAATTTTCACGCGTTCTTCACGACATTGGATCTCACGATTTTTGCGTATGTTGTCATATATGAAATATAAGCAGCACGCATGACAGCAATGACACTAATCTCTGTTTCGCGAGACAAAAAAATCCCCGTCCATAAAATTTATATTTTTAACACTGCGAATAACCCGCTGACAAAATTTCACATCTTTGGAGCATTGAAGTCAAGACCCTCCCAATTTGTTTCTACAGGAACGATTTTTTACAGATCGTCTTTTATAAAATAGAAGAAAAAAGTGGTAGGCTAAAATATATACAGAGAAAAAATGAACTTTGCTGCAGGAAAAAGCTCGACTTACGAGGTCCCTGAACAAGTCCAAGTGACATCTTCTCGGGGACTTTCTCACGCTCGCGAATTATCGACATATATATATATATATATATATATATATATATATATATATATATATATGTGTGTGTGTGTAAGCTCGAACGAGACCCGTTCGTATGCTTCGTCAAGTGTGCCTTTGTCAAAAGTTTATATGTCGAAGTGCTTGCGATTGAGCGGAAATGATTCGGTCCAACAGCCGACGTCCGGTTGGATCAGAATCTCTGTACTCAGCTTGGATGCTTGACACGCTGAGAATTATACATGCGCGTCTCGAATTGAAAGAAGTAAAAAATATGAAAATTATTGCCACGCGTGTATGTTACTATTCAGCCTGGCCAAGGGCAGAAATAAATATCTACCGTAAATGCGTTTGAGAATCTCTATTAGGTAGACGTATTACCGATCGTTTTATAGAGCGTATAAAAGGGATGAGGCAGCTGATCGTTCAACCTTAACGAACCTTGTAGATATTCCTCATGGATCGGGCTCATATATCTTATTTTCTTGTCGACCCTGTGTACTCGTATAGGATATATCGTGTATGTGTATCACCTTCATGAGGACATGAGTATACATATATATATATATATATATATATATATATATATATATATAATGGATACATGTATTTGTTGAAGGAACGAAACCCGTACGTTGTAAAATGTAAAAGTGTAAGAGTATTTATACACATGTGCGGTTGCAAAGAAACGACAAGAAGTTTAGTGCGAGGGAGCATCGTTGCTCTGTTTTTTACCTAACATGGGCGCGATCACAAACTCAACCTCGCATTTTTCACTGTCAATGGTCAGGACCACCAATCGATAAGCTCTGAAAGGTCCAAGAGAGCGAGAAGAAGACCGGTTGAAAAAGTCCGTGTGCTCTGCGTTCGTTTGCTCTTGGCATGGCGCATACATGGAGGAGCCAAACTCTTCGATTCTTCATTGGCCGCTCCGCAGCGAAACAATCGAGATAAGAAAAGTGTGTATGTATCCTCTTTTGCAAGCGGACGTGAAAGGATGCTGCATGAGAGAATTTCGAATATAGTACGAAAGAGTTAATTAGATATCTGTGATGTGGAAGTTCCTAAGTGGCTTTGGACCGCTGGTGAAAGAGTAAAGCGAATAGTGTTCAAGATTACGAAGCATCCATGAGTTGTGTTTTGCTGGCATGCGTGTCGTCTTTTCGTCTTGGGGTAAATTAACGTTTCACAGAGCAATCGTTACTACAAGAGCGAGTGGTCAAGTGGGGTGTCTGACGATTGGCCAACTTTTTTTTTCCCACCACAGATCGAACTTACGCTTGTCGTGTTTCTCTCACAAGACCAGGTGCAACTCCAGTGCGATCGGATCAAGCAACATGCCACGCGACATTATCCCATGTGGGCTTACCCACCCTCTTTCATTCATCAGCTCAGTTCTACCAATCTACATCCCTATCCAGCCTACAATAACGTGCGGCCGCAATCATGCGGGCTTATTCAATGCTTAAATTGGTCAACGACTATTGTACCGCCTAAATATGATGATGGTGGCCCTTGGACGAGATCTAAATTGACGAAGACGAAATTCCGCGGGTATCAAATTCTACATTGCGCTTGCTCGTCAGCTATATTATAGACGGTCTGTCATATGTTTTCGTTCAGTCGCGCTGTATGCGTATTATTTTCTGGCATAGCCTTGGAATTCCATCTTGGTAATTACGCGTGATTTTCGCAATTGCGTTTTCCCCTGAGTATCGTTGAGTAGCAAGAAACTGAGTATAGAGCCTCTTGGGGGGTTCACGTGAAACCGTAAGATGGAATGATAGCGCACGAGTGGCTGCCACAGTATGTATATATGCACTTTGCGCATAGCAGCTGTTGCCGTGATAGCGCTCCTTGAAAGGGTTTAATGTTCGCTCTCTCTCTCTCTCTCTCTCTCTCGCTCTCTCTCTCGCGCGCTCTCTCTCTATCTCTCTCTCGCTCTCTCTCTCTCTCTCTCGCTCTCGCGCTCTCTCTCGCTCGCTCTCTCTCTCTCGCTCTCTCTCTCTCATACATATATCCTTTCTCAAGCATATCCACCGCTCTCGTACTGTGTACGCACTCTTCCTCTCGCTCTCCCTCCCCTACCCCCCCATTCCCGTTTTCTATGTGTACTCTTCGCGCAAACGCACGCGGCATATGGCGTTCAATGATTTTTCTTGAAGGTTAATTATACGAAACATCCATCCGTGGCAAAGGGACACCGCACGCGCACTCTCTCCTTCCTCTCTCTCTCTCTCTCACCCTCTCTCCTTTTTTCACTGTATGCTCTCTGTACTGTATGCGCTTACAGTGGCCTCGCTCCCTTGCAACAAGCTCGTCGTCCTTCTCGGTGATCTTCCATTTCTCAGAGGGAATCCTATTTCATAAGATCCTCGGGCAAGATGGATATCGTATCCTGATGCAAACTGAAAATGGCTTCGGTGGTAAAGCGGCCGCTATCGGGTTTTCGCGATCTCGTACAATACGTACAGCTATGCGTATTTTGAAGCTTTCCATATTCCAATAACACCTGCAAAAGTCTATTTTTCTCTGAATAATTGTTTTGATGAAAATCAGAGCCGAAAATTATCGGAATATGATAATTATTATAGTTGAGAGTTCTCGACATATAGACAGGCAAGTCACGCGACCGCTGGCGCGCATTACAAGCCACCTAAATCACACCGAATGTCTGAGACTGGGCAACAATGGACGTCACGCGCATCCATCTTATTAAAGGATGTTAATCATGTCTTCAGCGGAGCGTCGTTCATGCATTACCTTCGCGACCACCTTGGTGAGCATTGTTCCGTTGCATCCTCGAGCTCTCCTGGCTTCTTCTCCCTCTCTCTCTCTTTTTTTCTCTCTCTGTGGCTCACCGGCTGGTACGAACTCAAGGACTATATACACAGCGGAACCACCCCTGCGCGAGTAAGCGAGAGAGAGAGAGAGAGCGCGCGCGCGCGGTGCTCGAGCGACCGCTTCGCTTGTAATAAGATACTCGCCATCTTGGTATGTAAATGCCGGCCATTCATTACGTTCCGGGCTGAATGATTGGACCCTTTGCGGGAATCCTCTCACGACAAAGGCCGTATCATCGCTCCGGACACACCGTGGACACACGTGGATTAAAAAAAAAAAAAAATGAAAGTCAAATAAGTAATGCTGAAGATAGTGTATGTGTATGTGTGCGTGAGTGTATGCATATATAGAGGATGAAAGTAAAATACAACAATATTTGCATAAACCTCGCCGGATTTGACAGCGAAAATAATCGCTTGGGAATGTGCTTTAAACGCAACAGAACTGGGTGGCACGTATACATATACACGTTTCGGACAATGCGGGAGGGCTTTGTGATTTCCCACGCACGTTGCACGCATACCTGCATGTATATATGTATATATATATATATATATATGCACTATGCAACATTCATATCTTTTGTCGCGTACCGTTTTACTGATGGGACATTTTACAGCGCTCGTAAATATTCGTTCAATATTAATGAATCGATAGAGTCTATAAATAACAAACGATAAGTAGCAGCATCAAGATAGAAGTTACTTGCATGTGCGGAGTATACAAGCACTTTGTCGAGGAAACGTCTAAAATTATCCAGCCAAGCTAATTCTCTCGTGTGTATATATCTGTTATAATATTAGAAGCAGGTGCACGTTTTGCTAAGAGTATGTAATCGTAGGTGCGGATTTTTACCCGACGAGGGGATGAACTTTGACCCGAGGCAATGTAGAAAGAACCTTAGACCCATGGATCGACCGGTCGAAGACCATGCATATATATATGGATACACACACGAAGTGGTAATATCGGAACAGGTTTGATGGGAAATATTAACACCGGTAAAGCTTCGAGGCATCGATTAGATACACCTCGTAGAAATTTTTATACCGATTTCATTAATCGTTAGATATTCTCCGTTCTCATGGTCAAATATCATGGTAAAGTATGTGATGGATAAACAATTTCCTTGTTAGAATATTATACAGTTATATAGCGTATTGGCAAAAAAGTTTATTTTCGTTCGTTTTCTATAATTCATTTTTTACTTATTTTTCGTGTGTCGAGCGGATCTTGGGTTAGGCTGGTTTAACGATATTACCAAACAAGATTACGACCCCATGCTCGACCTATCGTTTTTTTTTTTTTTTGGGCCTTCTTCTCTTGCCTGTATGGTATTTGGCTGTATCTTGAATGAGTTGCACCCACGTTCAACCGTCCGGAACTCTTCGAAACGTCTACATGCATACAGGCACCAGAGAGACCTCTAGAGACGTTTTATGGTTTATGAGAGTTGTGCAGCTGCCCGTTACTGACACCCCCGCAAACTCAATATTCAAATTAACAGACGGTCCGCGTGCGCGTGTCTACTTCTCGCGTGGCTTCTCTTTCTCTCTCGCCCTTCCCCTCCGGCTCGCCCTCCTTACTCGCGCCTGTGTCTTTGGTAATGAGAAAAAACTTTATGACAACGAAATATTATGATAATGACCGCGGTATGCGGTTGCAAAATTATCTCTGGTACTCGTCGCGTTTCGTCTCAGTCAATATGTGCGTTCTCGCGAGTAACATTATACGATTATTCACAAACAAGCAAACAAACAAACAAAACAGTAGCGTAATATGCCAAACACTCTTCACCTCTCTAAAGTAACGAACGGCTTGACCGTTATCTTGACAAAATGATTTAGGGCTTTGAAAAAATTTCATAAAAATAAGAATACGAGTCAAATGCGAGAGCGTCCAAAATTATCGAGCCATTCGAGGAGGTTGATAGTAACAGAGGGAGAGTAATAAAAAAATAATAATAAAAAATAAACGTGAAAGAGGTTGGAGCGGCAGCTGCTTCCCTGATCCGCGCTCCGAAATCCCAAATTCTCTTGATCTCTCGCGCTGGACAATGTTGGATACGCGTTGTCTGTTGATGTTTAAAGAGCGCCAACCATCACGTGTGTGTAAAAGCGTTTTTGAGTGGGAGATAGGCAAAGGCGCGAGCGAGAGAGACTTTTTTTACGACGCGCGCGACCGTTGTCATAGGGTGAAGAGAGAACGAAAGGGTGTTAGTTTCACCTGGGTGGTCTCGCGACTCTGTCAAGAGGATTAATCGGCGACGTCCCGCGTGGAACGCAATATAAATTGGGCTGTTCTTGGACCGAGATGCCTCTGGTCCATCGCTTTTGCGCACAAGATTACAAATGCCCCAGTGCCCCTTACTCTCCCCATCAACGTCGGTCCTTAGCAGCATTGTAGATGGATATCTTGAGCCTCCCCGGTCGAAGAATTGCTCCTGCGCGCATTCACTCGTCTTAGATCTCTCCCTCTCGACTTTGATCGAACTGCCATATACGAACGAGGGACGTATATCGAAGAGTTCCCCCATTGCGTTCTCCGCTCCGTGATCATAATATATATACGTTCGATCGTTCCTTTGATTTTCATCGATATCACAGCACGGAATGGACAATAGATAAGCATTTCTTCCTAAGAAATATACAAGATAGAGAAATATAAAGGGTTCTGGACGATGCATTGACTATCTAGTAATCCGTTATAGTTTCTAGAAGAGCCCGCTGAGAAATTTTGTAAAATATGTATCGATAATCAGACGGCCAATCATGATGATTGTCAGTCTGATTAGAGACAAAGAATCGATAATAATTCCAGCCCAAGAAATATATGCGACACCGCTCTGAACGGTATTGGTTGCTTCTCATTCCGCAAAGTCTCTATAGAGCTGAAAAACGTTGCATAACATATTTTTATCGATAATCAGACGGCCAATCATGATGATTGTCAGTCTGATTAGAGACCGAGAATCGATAATAATTCCAGCCCAAGAAATATATGCGACGCCGCTCTGAACGGTATTGGTTGCTTCTCATTCCGCAAAGTCTCTATAGAGCTGGAAAATGTTGCATATTTTTATCGATAATCAGACGGATATTCACGATACGGAACTTCCGGTAGAATGGGTGAGAAACTCCTGGGCAGCCGTTTCGTAGGTTTCTGGCTTGTTCCTCGTCCTTCCGTGGGCAAAATGCCAGTCTAGGATATTAATGCACTCCAGCACTTCACAAATAACGTATTTGTATCCTATTCGTTGCGTTCAACGTCCTTCAACAGAGCCCATGCCAGATGCAGAGTGCATATCTTAATCTTTAGCAAGCGAGAGAGTTTCACGCCGTCTATATGAAGTCCGAGCGTTCTTTCCTCGCACTCTCAATTGCCCTCCAGCTCACAAACACCTTACCATTCGCTCACGCACGCAATGGGTCTTGACCATAAAGTCACGAGGTCCATGGTGGTACGACAAACCACAAGACAGAGGGCGGTGCGAAGACGAGTAAGAGAGACAACAACAATGCAAAAAGAGGTGTATAATGCTATGTGGTGTATATACCTCCGGTCATCCTGGTGTGCGACGTACTGAACAACACGACATGCTCATGCGGTGTCCAACAAATGACGCGAGAACGTCGTGTGTGGTCTTTCTTTTCGTTCGCCTTCACCTGCGTGGGTGTGTTGCCTGCACTGCCTATATAGACATAGTGTAGCAGCGAAGGGAGAAAGAGAGAGAGAGAGAGAAAGCCATATCTCCCGTCATGACCCTGGCTTCAAATGCCTCAGGGAACAGGCACGAGCCTCCCTCGACATCAACGGGGATGTTCGCCCACAGACCAGGAACCCATTCCCGGCTTCGATATCAAACAAGGTCGCAGGTGGAAATAGACTCAATGAAATTATTGTGACAAGTCTGGCCAGGAGACAGGTTACAGCTGTCTTTCTATATGTTTGATGGTCCTTCGAGGAAGACATAAAGTCTCGAAAATGTGTTGTTAGGCAGGCAGGCAGGACAGAGGGAGAATGAGAGAATGAGAGAGAGGAGAGAGAGAGAAAGAGAGAGGGAAAAGGATGAAAGTGTAAGAAAGAAAAACGGAAATGGATGTACGGAGTATGGGCTCGTTTGGTTGTCTCCTGTTTTAATGGATGATACGCAGGCTCCTGGTTGAAGCTTGAAACGGAACTGCCGAATATATATACCAAGAGGGATACGATCTGTTTTGGGTCCAGTGGTGGGTATACGAGATTCGGGGCATAGATACGCATCCCCCAAGGACAGCCCTTTTTTTCCGTCACGAGGTGTTGGTTTAGGCAAGGGTTCCTTTTTTTTCTCTCTTTCGCCTCGTTTTTCCTAGACTGCTTTCATGTTACGAGGGAAACAGATAAATATTGAAAGCGAGGAAAGCACAGGAAGTACGCCAGGACGTGGCTGGAATGTGTTGCAGACAGTGCGCTGGAAGCGATCGATCCACCATGTTTTTTTCCCGTCGTGCATACTGTCCTTTCTGGTGCACTGGGGAAATGTGCAGCATTCATAGTCGCGACTTTTCTCGGTCCATTTGAGAGATTCTCAAGTTTGGTTTTTTCAAGTGGAAGGAAACGCTGGCTCCTGCCATGAGGTGTGATCAATATGGAAAGAAGGAAACTTGCGAAATCTCTTAAAGTCAAGTGTTCGAGTCCCAATGTCTGCACTAGTTCCGTTGACAATCGCCGAAGCTACGAAGCGAGAATCGTGTTGATGCAGATTGCTCATTTCCGAATCTTCGAGTGGATCCTCGAATATTTTTCTTCAACTTCAAGTGTTGCGCAGGGTCTTCTGTTTTCTATCCATCGACACCTTGGCTCGAACGCTCTTGAGATTCTTCGCAAGTTCATGTGAACCGCGCTCGTGGGTCCTTTGGAGCTCTCATTGTCGATACTCAGCGGGGTGTTGGAGCCATCGCTTTGCCTCCCATGCTTGACGCTGGTGTCAAATGACTTTCCTGAACAATTATCGAGTGGGGAAGAATAGTCTAGTATATCGTCCAGCCTTTATAATACAGGCCCAGACTGTCTTTATCAGGACATCACATCAAACTTTTTACCATTTTAACATTTTTTTAGAAGACTCACATTTTAACTAAACATCTAACGTTTTCTTTATACATTGCCAGTATTCTCCTTTCTATATGATGGATATTCATTGATTACTCACAGAGTCATTGCACATGCTCTTGAGATTCTTCGCGAGTTCATGTGAACGTCGCTCATGGGTCCTTTGGAGCTCTCATTGTAGATACTTAGCGGGGGGTGTTGGAGACATCGCTTTGGCTCCCATGCTTGACGCTGGTGTCAAATAACTTTCCTGAACAATTATCGAGTGGGGAAGAATAGTCTAGTATATCGTCCAGCCTTTATAATACAGGCCCAGACTGTCTTTATCAGGACATCACATCAAACTTTTTACCATTTTAACATTTTTTTAGAAGACTCACATTTTAACTAAACATCTAACGTTTTCTTTATACATTGCCAGTATTCTCTTTTCTATATGATGGATATTCATTGATTACTCACAGAGTCATTGCACATGCGTGACGAGTCCCGAACAACGTTCACATTTCTTATAATTTTTCACGCCACATATCACTACCAACGTGATAAGACTTTTTCCGATGCAAAATAAAAATGAAAAAAGAAATCTTTCAATGACAGTTGTTCATAGAAACTCGTGGACATGTCGTGTTCCTTCATCCAACATTCTATCTCCATTCTTACGAGATATTTCGCATCCCTTTCCTCTCTGGTCTGTCTTTTCCCTTTTTTTTTCAACAACGTGACGAAGAGACACGCTCTTGTAACGCCTACACGCAATCTGATAACGGAACGGTATCAAAGTTAGTCGTGATCCAAGCTCTGTTCTCTGTCTATCCTTCTCGCTCTCATTTATACATTAAGTTTACGTGAGCGTATGGAACATGGTTTTCTCTCTCTGTTTCCCTCTCTGTCTGTCTGTCTCTCCCTTTCTCTCTCTTTCTCTCTCTCTCTCTTTCTCTCCCTGCAACAACGACAGTAATACGATGAGCATCGAATCTCTCTGGTCCGCCCATAAAAACCTTCACATCCTATCAGCGCAAAGTGTTATTCCTATATGCACACATGCTTACATCAGTACACGGGCTATTGAAAAGCCGTAACAATAAAATATTCAAATGAGGATACCGCAACGAAGCGTTATGTGCCAGCAGAGGCCACTGCGGTAATAGACTCTCGGGCTCTCTTTCTCTCCATCTTAATATTCGAGTCTTCTCTCCGCCTCGTTCTTTTAATGTCTTGTACACCAGGCTGAAAATGCTGTAGCGTCGTGTTTTACGCAGCAGTGTCTGGTGAGAGTAGCTCTCCCCCCCCCCCCCCCTCCCCTACCCCCTGTATTAACGATGTATACCCTGATGAATCGACTATTTATGTATTTAATCGATCGTAAAATGGTCTGCTTACTAGACGAGTCACCATAATACCTCAAGCTCACTCACATAGCTTCTACGTACCTCCTTCAGGCCAGACTTGATTTTCTCTCTTTATATCTCAGCATGACGAAGACTATGACGAGAAACTCGATGGTAATTCCGCACGCTGCTTCTTCTTCTTCTTCTTCACTCACTTTCAATCCACAGTCTCGCATGGTGTTTAAGCACTTTGAGCCTCTTCTTCGTGGTAGGACAACTTATGTACGTTCTCGAGTTTCAATACACCTGCCATTCTCCTCAGCTCCACAAAAATCCATGGTCTCTCTCCACCAAGTGTTTTGCTTCTGTGTGTGTCCGAGTGTTTTGCATATCAACGAGACACATTTGTCTTAACGCGGAAATAATACTGAGGAAAGATGATACAATCATTTGCGATGAGAATCGCTCGTTCACATAAAATTTTTCCACATTCGTTCTTACTTTTAAAACATCGATAGTTTTCCATGTCACGTTAACAATGCCCATTATCCTCACTCTTCATCCATTTATGTGCTCGTTACGTTTCAACTACTCATTAGCCACAATGGTGCTTGCACATCTGCTTGGCATGCTGATTGTTCATAATATTTATTTCCTCGGAAAAACGCAAATAGGAGCTTTTCATTCGAACGATCCTCATCTCTACGTGACCAGTTTTTCCTGTGAAAGATAATATGGAATAGGGCAAGTATAGTAGGGTAGAGTGCAAGGATTCATATCGGTATTCAAAACACCTAGGAATATTAACCGAGACAAATAAATTTCCTGTTGAAAAGTTCTCCTCTCGTATACTATATATATAGTATATCTTTTAGACGCGTCTCGTTCTCTCACTCTAGCTTGATATTCAACAGCAGTAAAAATCTTTCCAGAGAGAGATAAATGGGAGAGAAAGAGAGAGAGAGAAAGAGGGAGAGAGAGAGAGAGAGATTTAGACAGGAAGAGGGAAAAAAGAGAGTGGCTCACACACAACGTTGTGGTGTGGCATCGCGTGGAGTGTCAAGAAATCGTGAGGACACTCTTCCCTTTTGGTTCTCTTGGACCGCCAACAACGAGATTCTGTCTCACCCCCACTTGATTCTTTGCTCTCGTGCAGTATAACGAAGAGAGATCTGTGCCGCTTCGCCACAAGATCCTCTTTGCCATCCGTCCTCTCTCTACTATCTGTCCATCGTCCGACACGGCCACACGACAGCGTTAGGTTACAGGACATTTTACCAGCGAACCTTCCTCTCTTCCTTTCTCTCCTGGCACATCGTCGTTGCCTTCATCCCTACAAACGAGATAAACAGCCACTCAGGACAAATGCTCGGCCAGAAAAGTCGCGATAACCGTTGAATCTTTATGGTTTCAACTTGTACCTTTTGAATTTTTTTGGCCCTCCCTGACGCAAATGTACATACATTTATGTCCACCTGCCCTCTTTATCTCATGTCTTTCTCTCGTATTTTTTCTCTTATTTCGTCTCGATTGCACTTCGCTCTTGGGTACTCGTCATGAAATACCATACATACAGGATACATAAAAGAAAAAGTAAAAGAAAAAGTACTTTGGCTGGTAAGATCAAACTATATCTATATGGGAATATGTTTCTTGTTTTACCAGATGAGACACTAATCTTATTCTTCACTTCACTCTCGGGTACTCGTCATGAAATACCATACATACAGGATACATAAAAGAAAAAGTACTTTGGCTGGCACGATCAAACTATATCTGTATGGGAATATGTTTCTTTTTTTACCAGATGGGATTCTAATATTATGTATATGTCTCTTGAATAATTTGGTACTATGACGATGGAAGTTTGTATTTTGGTACACATATATTGAGCTGCATGATTTTTTCAACGAGGATAATCGAATGTTGTTATTGAATGGGTACTCTTGGCCAGCAAAATCCATTCGACGATATTCACTTCCGGCCAAGAATGTGCTGTGAAAGATTCATTTTGTACAGCATACACAGTTACAAAAGTACAAGGGAAGGAAGAACAGAGTCGTACACGTTGAACACTCGACGTATAGAAGTCTGAGACAAAGAAAAGTTTGTGAAGTTTTCTCTCTTCCGGGGGCTTCGGTTTGTACACGCCATACGCATATTGTAGGCAAATACGTACATTGGTACGTCACGTATGTGCATTTGCGACGTGTGTTGTACATTCGACGTCCATATGTCCGTTGATGACAATAGAAACGTCTCAGTCTCTGCACTGACAGAGAGTCCAAGAGGCTGCAGCAAAAAACTACTGCGAGCCTTATAAGGTTCCCTCGAGCTTAACGTGGCGTTCAACTCTCATCCGGCTATTATGCGAACGAGAAGTTCCCATGAAAATGTGACGAGAGGCCATGACTGCAAAAAGAGTTGATGACTGCGTGGCAACGTCGATGAAAGTTCGAATCTTTTCTAACTTTGGGGCAATTTAATACAATCTTTCCTTATTTTTTTCTCGCATGTGGTGATCTCGCGAAAATGTCGAGACAATTTTTTGAGGATCTGTGAAAATGTGTCGAGTCCCACGCTGGTCGAAATCGTCTTATATCGACGTAATATTAGACTCATATTTTGCGGGGCATTTTTTTTTTCCCTCGAAAGATTAGGCCCCTCGAAGAGGAACGAAGCGAGGAAAGGTGAAACTCTCGGGAATCTCGGTAATCCCTCGCGTTGGTTAACCATAAGAAAGCATTTCGAATTTGATCTGAACGTGCAGAGAAAAAAAAAAAACGTTTGGATTCCGGGGATAAATTTGAGGGAGTCTGTAAGATCGATCTGGAGTAAAAAAAAAAATTCGTGTCTTCACAATCCATGAAATCCTGTTGTAGCTTTGTCCTCGTCATTCGTATAATCTTCGACAAAATATTGATGACCAATTTGTCAGGAAAAAGTTACTACTGGTCGCAGAAGAGAGTTTGAATTATTTTTGGCTCCAGCAATCTGGGGGTTAGGCGGACTCTCGGGATTCTTGGACCTGTTCCTTTGGCCTGTTCCGAGGCCTGAGCCTCGTTTATACTTTTCTCTGGGTCTCTGTTGTATCGTATTAAATAACAAAATATATCATAATGCACCGGTGCCATTCTACTCGGCTTTAGGTCGATGTCTTTCCAGTATTATAGCCCATGTGCAGGTCGAATTACTATCTTAGCTTACACGTTCAACATGAAAAAAAAACGGGGAATAGCGATCATGGTCAAATTTTTGTTGTGAGGGATGATAATTTTTAAGAAACAAATTTTCGTGTCTCTTAACGGCAATAATTGATTAATTTATCAATCAATTTTCGTATCTGTAAGCGAATTAATTTCGTAGCGGATCGTTATTTTGAGACTTAAATCTCAAGAAATGTCGACACTTGTAAGGGTTGTTAATGGTCATTATAATTTTCATCACAGGGTTCTCATTCTACTGAGCTTTGATTTCACTCATATCAAGAGGTGTTGACATGACAAAAAATATTTTTGTAAAACAGACGAGAGCTTTCAGCATCTATCCCGCAATTTTTCTATTTACGAGTATTAATCAACAAGAAATAAGTTTTTTAAAAAACTCGGAATATTTTCGAATGGCGGGCATCCCCTCATTCTCCCTTACATAAATAAGGGCTGCAATTGCGCTGATTCGCGTAATATTCTTGAGAATCTCGTAGTGAAATGCGAGGCTGACAAAATGTTTAAAAAAAAATTCACCCTAAGAATCTCACGTGTCAATTGCCGGGTGATAATTATCATCACCTCCGCCGTAATCGTAAAAAGGTAAATCTTGAATTGCCTTCTCTCTCTCTCTCTCTCTCTCTCTTTCTTTTTTTCTCTCTCTCTCTCTCTCTCTCTCTCTGCGAATGATATCCTTCAACATGAAGATTATTCCGCAATCACTGCGAGATGCTATTACCATTGCAATGTAAAGTTTCTCACGGGCATTTACCGAAAATTCGCGACCCCGCTCTCGCGGTGAAGCTCGAGTCCGAGATTGCTATGTCCCAAAAAACATATTTGTTGAAATTGACCAATCTACTGCAGTTTGTGCCACGATCTTCAAAGCCTCAATTGCACAGTCGAGACCGGTCAGTTTCACTCGATGGACCCCAACTTTTATTCTGCGCCAGTAACATCAACATGGTACGAATTGGCAACGGACAAGGATGCAGATTACACGATGGGCCGCCAAAACAAAAGCGTTTGCTCCAACAATTTGCGGTCTCGGTTCATCCTCGGGGGAAAGTCAGGCAAACAGGCTATATATCGGGTCAGCAAGCGCCAAAGGAGTAGGAAGAGAGAGAGAGAGAGAGAGAGAGAGAGAGAGAGAGAGAGAGAGAGAGAGAGAGAGAGAGAGAGAGAGAGAGAGAGAGAGAGAGAGAGAGAGAGAGAGAGAGAGAGAGAGAGAGAGAGAGAGAGAGAGAGAGAGAGAGAGAGAGAGAGAGAGAGAGAGAGAGACAGATTGGCGAGAGAGAGAGAGAGAGAGAGAGGGAGAGATTGACGAGAGAGAGAGAGAGAGAGAGGGAGAGATTGGCGAGAGAGAGAGAGAGAGAGAGAGGGAGAGATTGGCGAGAGAGAGAGAGAGAGAGGGAGAGATTGGCGAGAGGAGATAGGAAGATAAAGAGGAAAAGAGCGCCAGCAAATTTCAATTACGAGTCTTCGCGGGGTCCTGACAGACTCTCTATCTTTCTCTGGCATGTTTTGTATGGTAGAACGGGCCCGACGTTTGTGCAGAAGCTCATTCGAAATTCGGTAGCTCCCCGCGAGCTTCCCTCGGTAATGAAACATTCACCAGCACACCGCAAATTGCCCTTTGCTCGCTCTCGCTCACTCTCCATGAACGCTATATGGTCAGCAGCAGCAACGCGCAAGAAACCAACTGTTTTCGACCGTCTACTTATTTTTTTACCATATATCTATATATACATATACCTATACATATACATATGCATATACATATATATGTATATGCGTGTGTGTGTGTCTGTGTACTGTTTCAACGCTCGCGCACGCGATGCTCCGGGCCAATCTTGTACGCAATTATTGGTTTTGCCGTTGGCCAATCTCTCGCTGTTCACGTTCTCCTGGAACGAGTAGAGATGAGAGTTGGGTGTACAATTCACTCGTCAAACAGCAGTGGATGCAGTGTTGAATTTTTATTATCATGAGTCGTACAAACGAAATCAGAGGGTACCGAATGGTCGAGGAACTATACAGCAGATATTGTACATGTGTGTCATGTGTATTTGCGTTAACGCGATCTACCCCATGCACGTGTCCTCCAAATGAACGATCCAAAATTTCTTGTCTTATATTTTACGATTAATTACACCATCTGCTTTGCCTCTCTCGCATTTCGCGCTCATTCTCCTTATCAAAACAAGACGTCTGAGTCTTTATTATCGCTGGAATAATCACAACTTGGAGAAATCATAAGACTTTGTGCACAAACATTGTCATATATATATATATATATATATATGTGAATTTTTATCGAAGATGTTTTATGATGCAGCTATAGTAAGATCTGGGAGAATGGACCTCGTTGGTGAGATGGATGGATGGATGGATGGTTTTTTGATAAAAATTATCTTAAAAAAATGTAACTAGTGCGATATTTATTTATTTTTACAACAGTTAGAAAAGTCATGATTCAAATTGTTTTTTTTACGGTCTGATAAAGTTATCTACGCGTATTGAATTTTCCACAAAGTAACAAATTTCTTATCGATAATTGTCTTTAAATGTATTTCGATTCCGGGGCTTTATCAGAGCACACGTAACTTTTCTCAATGAATTCCACAGCTGTCAAAAACTATTAGGATTCGGATGATACATTAGATTTTATAGGCTAAAGTATCACAATTGACACAATCGACAAAAGTTGTTTCAATTAATCGTTTGTCAATATTTTTAATACTTTTTCATTCAAATGGCATTAATTTCTACGGAATTAATTTAAGTATTTTTAGCGTCCGTTGTACTGCTAACAAAGTTTTGTGCTCAAGATGCATATATATATATATATATTAAAATTATATATATTATTATATATATACACACACATATATATAATATTAAAAGTGTATTAGAATATGAAAAGAGCCCGAGGCAAAGCTCCTTAGACCAGGTGCTACATTAAACTCCGCGCACACAAACTTTCTATAGGTGAACATAACTATAACTATACAAATATATGTGCACTGTGCATGATCGTATAAACGTTGATGCTGCATTCCTCGGGGTAAGCGATGCGCGGCGCCATGAAGATAGTCGAGACGGTGACTCGGAGAGCTCCGAGGCCCCCATAAGACCGAGGAACGTGATAGCACGTCCCGGGTTCACCTCGCGCCGATATAGCACCAGGAAAGTCACTAAAAACAAAAGCAGAAGCAGCAGCAGCAGCTCAGAAGCTACGATAAAAGCTCATAGCGCAAGACGGTGATATGTCATATATATAGTGAACGGCTGCTGGGACCTCCGAGACCCTCATCTCTCTCTCTCTCTCTCTCTCTCTCTCTCTCTCTCTCTCTCACACGTATTTTCCCCGAGAGATCATTTTTCTCAGTTCGCCGATTTTGCTCGTTTCTCGGTAGAGCGCATTCGGAAGTACGTCGATAGCGGAAAGTAAAACTTTCTTGGAGCATCCAATTCGTATTCGTCTCAACCCCCAGAACTCTACGTATAGCGATACGTGTATCGGTTGAATTTTGGAACAGTTTCCGAAAAAATTGATCATCATAGACGATAAATCATCGATTGATAATTATAAATCATCGATTACGGATAAATTATTATGAATTATCATTAATTATTATTATATGTATGATTATATTAAATAAATTAAAGGAAGTAAAGCCAATAGGAAATTGTTGCTTGCAATTGTAAAAAATAAAATAATTTTTTTACTGACATTTTGTGCGAACAAATTTACTTTTTATTGTCAATTGACTTAATGCTTCACTTTTGTTGACGATTGTCAATTTTCTTGCATCCTGTAGGTAAGGAAATATTTAAATATTGGTAGAAATTATTTTGTAAGCTTTAGAGCATCGACAGGGACAGGAAGATCGTCGACTTGATCGTTATCGTTGTGCCTCGCTCATAAACCACGCACGTGACGGACTCGCGACAGCGTTGCTGCAGATCTCTCCGAGGGCTTGTGGATTTATGTTGTTTTTTTTTTTTTTTGTTTCTTTGTTAGCGATAGTGGCAATCTTGCCACTATCTTGCCAGAGATACGAGTTATGGGAGTGAATGGGTGTCTAGATCGAGATCCAGAGACTGCGCTGAATGAACACACAGTACGCAAGGGAGAGTTGGAGTTCCTTCCAGACCCTAAGATAAACGAGACGCCGATGTCGAGGGCACGGTTCGTTCAGTCGCGATAATCCAGCATTGTAATCGCTCGAAACCTGCTCATGTGAAATAACGATAACCCTTTTTTTTTCGATTTCACATAATTTTTTTTACTCTCCACATTAACTTGGTGTAATTCGTAATATGCGGGAAATTTATAATTGAGTTCAAAAGGGTGGTAAAATACAACCATTTTGTCACTTTTGATCAACGGAATTTGAATAACATAAAAATTACAAAATTTGAAGTCCTCGTAACTTTGCTCCCATTTGATCGATTTAGGACGATAAGGGGTGTTTTGAAAATTCCTATAGTACATTTGGAAAATACTCTTTTTCGTTTGACAAAGTTTTTCTATTTTTTTTAACTGCGAGAGCGTTTTGAAAATAGTTAAAATCGAGTTAAAATGGGTATGCATGCAAATATTTGTAGAAACTATGGTTCAAGTTTAATGATTTGTTAAAAATTGAATAAAAATCATAGCCTCTTTTATAAAACGGTATATAAATGCTTCTAGATTAAAAAAAAAAAACACGTATTTTAGTATACTGACGAATTTTTCACCAAAAAGCAATTTTTTGTAAATCGATTTTTATATTTTTTTAGTACACTATATCGATGTCTTTTTTTAGCTCGGCAAATCTACGAGCAATTTTCTTGTTAACTCAAAATTTTCATAAAAGATTTTTGCTATATCAGGTTTACAATTTTCTTTTCCTATTTATTAATCACATTTGCTGAAGATGCTTAATCATAATTAAATTCTCACAAAATTGAAATATTTTAATCGAGCGATAATTGTATATTTAGCGTTGAGAAAATGTACGAAAAAGTGGAGTCAGTTGAAAAGTACCTTTTTATAATATAGCATTCGCGGCCACACGCGACACGATTCTCTTCGAATTGGAGAGAACGCAGAGAGAATAAGAGAAGTCGCTCGACAATTAGTCACTTGGAGAATCGTGGACATGGGCAGAAAAGTATTCACGCTTAATTGTAAATTTAATCTCGTGGAATGAATCGGTGGACGGCGAGAGACGACACCGACGACATTGCAATGACGCATAACACAAGCGAACATTCATTAAATAATTGACAAATGAATTTAATTACCGTGTGTCCCGGTTTCTTATCTCGCGCCAGACTGCTCGTGGAGTCATACAAGTTGGTATCTCGATATACTTGATGATCTTGAAGGAACGGCCAGTGGATATCGAAAGTAAAATACTCGGAGCTCACTAATTACCAGAAGATTTAAGACAATTTCATCGCAGAATTTTTTTTTAAATATTTTTATCATGCGATCATAGCCATCTTTTTTTAACCAAAAGAAAACATTTATAAAACGATTTGAACCTTTTCACATCGAAGCATTATTCAGGACTCAAAAGTCGTTTGATTTTTTTTTTTAGAGTCTCAGATCGATATAAAAATAGAGAAACAAATAATTCGTAAATCAAATTCGTATTCCTGCCAACTTTTCTCTCGAATAATCAAATATTCACGTGAAGGGTTCACGAAGGATGAGAGTAACGAAAGAGAAGATGAGAATAAAAGGATTCTAAAGTGCATCTGCGCCACCGCCTACTCCATAAACGTATAAGACATACCTGTTAGGTACATTTAGACATACATATATGTATATATAGGTACTTGTGAATCAAGACACGCGTGCTCGAGGAGAGTGAGGGCGCATTTTATCTGTCCGTTCAGAATGAGAGAGAAAGAGAGAGAGAGAGAGAGAGAGAGAGAGAGAGAGGGGCGATGCTGTAAGAATGGAAGACCTATATAGGAGCTTTGAATTATTAATACAAGCCCGGTTACTGGTTCTATCAAGTCCTCCCACCTATGGGCACCACCTGGTCGATATACCCATTAACGAGACTCCATCAGGGAACGTCATGCAGTTAATATTTATACACAGACATGTGCGATATTATGTGTCGAGACACGGACGAGTGGGTGTTCTCGTTGATCGAGTTTTCATTATCGTCGAATATGGAAATTGAGCTTCCAATTCTGTGAGCATAAAATTATTTCCCAAACTGCTGTCTTAAAATTCAATTAATCTCAGCAGTATAATTGCATAGCGATGATTTTAAAGTGAATTCAAATTTCTTTTATGTCAAGCTACACGTCGTAATTTTCTGAAGTTATTGAAAGTTTTTTTTAAAAAATTGTTATTAGCAAAAGTTAATATTATTGGAGTAAATAATGCACTGCGTAACTTCATTGTATTATTATTGTATTCCGTGACTGCGATCTTCAGAATGGTTGATGGTCCTTCCTCAGACACATTTGGCTCATTTTCCTTAATTTCCTTCAAAATGGATGGCTCATTTTAAAAAATATTTCCATTTATATATACGTCAATAAATAATGTATAAATGAGCCGGAAACATTATGGATATTTCAAATTGAATCGAGGAAAAAATATGTGAGTAAATTTAGTGCCATTTTTATACTAATTGAGAACTTTGAAATTTAAGGGCTGAAGTTATAAATTAAAAATATAAAAGAATAAAATTTAACAAATTTAAAGTGACAAAAAATTCAAAACTATATAGAATTTTTGATTTATTTCATATAAAAAAAAAAAACAATTTTCAAATGGAGAAAATAGAGAAATTTTTGCAATAAAATATAACTAAAATGGCAACTATATGTGGGGGGGGGATCTAACATTTGAAGCTGACTGTACTTGGTTACACGACACGAGCGCAGTCTCTGAGGATGTGCACAATGTGTGAGTGTATGCAGCGCGGAGGAGACTGCAGCGCGCCTGGCGCGCTCGTGAGTCCGATCACATGAGTAAAGTGGGGGAGAACCTTATGAGATTGGTATGGGGAAAGGGAGAGCGCCGGGTCGGCGCGTGGGCGGCCGCAGGCAGGACGCACGTCCCGAGACAGAGATACGACTATAGCACGTCCGCGAAGTCCGAGAGCGATAAAGTGACAAGAGAGAGAGAGAGAGAGAGAGGCTCGCGGATACGACGGAACGGAGAAAAAGGAGAAGAGAATGGGATAGAGAAGTGAGAGGAACGCGAGGGCGCGCGCGGTCCATCGTGAAAGAGAGTATATATATATATATATATATATACACGTTGAATGTACGAGCGAGACAAGAGAAAGAAATAGAAATGAGAAAAGGGTGCACAGAAGAGACCGGGTATAGCGCGTGGTACGATGTGGATTCTTGTAGGAAAAGTGCTTCTGCAGTTTCCAACCTTTATTATATATACAGGCTGATCCAGAATTATTCATCGGGAGGTAAAAATGTAGGCAATAATACATTTTAAAATACAGTAGACACTCGTTTATTGTATAATTTTTATGGCCAAGTCCGTTATTAACCGAAAATTTCGCGTCCACCAGATTCTTCCAGTATCCGCGAAACAAAAGACCGCGCGGGAAAAGTCTCAGGACGGATCGAGATGGAAAAGGGCAGTCGCGCATCGATGGAGAGATTGTATGGGAGAAATCGTGCAATATAATCCTGAATTTGCATTAAATGAGCGTTTAATTTTCTCAGCTTCCTTTCATTGTGCAATTCTTATTATCAGTTATATCCGCGTATGTATATACCAATGTCTAACTCGTCGAATGATCCTGTGTGAATACCTTTCGTTGCAAGGGGAACAGAAAAACCAGGTCTGGTGGAGAAAGTCTCGTCATTGAAATCGATCTTTATTTTCACAACTTATTACGAGATGAGTAACGAGCTCGGATATTTTTAATACATGTATGTACTTTGTTGTTCTGGGAATGATATATCTACTCTTCTGGGGACAATTAATTATACGGCCCTTTGCACCATATAATTATCACTATGCGCATTAATAATTATATTTTTGTAAAAGCAAAATTTATTTTCGATTGTTCGTCGACCGATATATGTATGAATACTCGTTCCCTTTATTCCGTTAATTGAATACAATGATGACGGAAATTGTTTTGTACTGCCTCCCAATTATACTGATCGTGATCATAATAATCGTAATTATAAAACTATCAGTCGGAATTAAAGGTGTCCGTTTTAATAAATTGTTAATTAATTATATTCGCTTGATATAATTTATTTCTATATTATTCATGACATTGTGAAATATAAATATACATTTTTGTTTTATTCATTCTAGGATTTAGCGAAATAGAAATAAAATTCACCATACATATCAAATAAAATTCATTACAAATGCGCACACGTAAACGCTTTTTTAAGAGTGTAGAAACAGCCAGAGGACCACTTGCCATTTAATAAAAATTCATTACACGCATACTTCTCTAGTCAGAGGTGTAAAAAAAGAACATGTTTGAGTTTCCATTGCCATTGATAAATGGAAAATAAGAATTTATTATTTTCGATTACAGAATACTGCACCATGCATCTCCATTGCTCTGGCTCCCAGAGCGGTTTAGATCATAATCCTCTCCGCACATTTCCGGCTGGAACTCACGGAATCTGTTGCGATTGAGCCCGTGTTCTTTGGCAGCTGCGAAGGCTTTTTCCATCACGTCGTCCGAAGGTTCCACTTTCCTGGTCATGATTGATGCGTATATTAATCTGAAAAATAATCGACGACAGTTTTTTATTAAGATATATATGAGATCGATGCATTTGAAAAAAAATGTATAATTATTACATTGAACAATCTATGCAGTTGCGTTCAAAAGCTGTAACAATCATAACTTACGCTTTCCCAGAGGCGACACTACATCTGTAGATAACCGCGTAGTTTTTATAGTCAGTTGCCAAAATCCAATGATCAGCATAGCCTGTTGGTGGACGACAGAATATTCTAAGCCTAGACTGGTGATCCTCATAAGTAACCCCTACCTCTGCCGAGAACGGTGTATTATCGCTGAAAAACATTGAAACACTTTACTCATGATGTTTGTTTTCATGAAGGCTGAAAAAACCAATTGCGGAAAATAAGGAAAGAATCAAAAAAATGTCTCAATTTCGTCTTACGGTTTCCTTTTTCCAAAATATGTCAATATCAATTGATTATGCTGAGAATTGTATACAAAGTCCATTGCAAGACAATTTACTTTGTCTTTCTTCGGGAAGATCCTATACTGCGTGTGCCATACACCATAGTACTGAGGAAAAAAGAGAAATTATATTGATATTTTAAACGAAACTCAACGGAGAATAAATTTATCCAACACCCTTCAAGACCCCACGATCTTAAATCGATAGTGCATGTAACAACAAACTCAACACTGGTGCATAAAAATTACAAAAATCACATTAATTGAATTAATTCATGTTCCATCAAATTAAAAAATGTCTCAATTAATTAATTCATTTATTCTTATATTTCTTGTGGAAGTTACCTTTTCGAGATCGAAATCATGATAAATTGGGTGATCTGGGCAACTTTCTATTAATGGTCGCGGAGCCGAAACACTGCCAAGAAGACACAAAACCACAAATGCGTAGAACATGGTTATAGCGAATTCAATAACTGGTACCGAATAATGCCCCCGAATGAAGATCAAAATTAACTGACGAAAAGCTTGCTGTTCCGGTGCTTTTTGAACGCTGTCCCAAGACTAAATAGTGCACTGTTGAAGTATTTTGTGAGAATATTAATTATATGTGTATGAAATTTTACTACATTCACGTAACATTACCGCGGTACATTAAAAGCGACAAAATATTTAACCATCTCCACATACGAGCCAACTGCCTTTGCCAACTGGCCAACCTTTTTCGGTCGACCTTGCGTATATCTTTTATATTTTTTTGTAGTACTTATCAAGAAAGTCTTCCATGAATTATTTCAGTTTTTTATAATGAACCCTTTGAGAGATGCCCTTTTTTCAAGTCGATATAGAGAGCAAGCTATTGGTCGTACAAAAAAACTTTTGAGGCCAAAAAGTTCGTTTTATTTTTTCTCAAATTTTTAATGGAGTTAATGTGATAATTTCGTTGATTTTTCAATGACTATTTTTCAATGACTATTTTTTTAATGTCAAAAATTGACATTAAAGTGGCGCCAATGGTTACATAGATTTTTTTTTTTTTATGTTATTTGGTATTGGTACGGACATTTTTTTTAAATATGATTTTTCGACTTTTTGGAACATTACTCTGAGTAACTGAGAACATTACTCAGAGTAACTAATTACTCTGACAACAAAATCTCGAGAAAAAAAAAATCACGAAAACGAAGCTTTCTCCATGACCAAGCAAAAATGGTAACTTTTTGTCCCGAATTTTTTTCTGTACGACTTTCTGTACCAACTTGGAAGAAAAATTGGTTTACCTTTTCCAGAGTATTTAATTCTTTTGACGAAAAAATTTCATGTATACATTAAATTTCTCTAATCCACTCTCTCGTTAATGAATAAATTGATCATGTTGGTAGACTTACCGCGACGAAAAGAGTGGCACGCAGAGGTTTTGCGATGTTCGACGAGGTTATTGATAGCTTGTTGTAACGATTCTGAGGAACTCACAATCGAGGGCTTATATAGGATATTGCCAACTCACATTGAGTAGGGGGAGCAAATAGCCGATCAAATAGCAAATAGCCAAAGCCGGTTATCAGCAAAATAAGTGTCGATTTTATTTTAAAGGAACTTTGATGGCCTTAAAACGTTCGGCAGTCGATCGTTTTATGGATTGCCTGGAGGTTAACTGGGGTTACGACTGTCAATGTGTTAAAAAAATATTCAAAAGCAAGGACAAATATAAACCCGGAAAGGCACTAAAAATGCACTGAAATGATCGACTTCCGGACGGTTTATCATTACGAAACTTTTTTATCATAAAATGGACACTTATTTTGCCGATAACCGACTTTGTTGTAAGGATTTCTCTAAATAAACGAAAAAAAGTGCGTGAGAGCCTTGAATCTCATACCGCCCTCATACATATATTGTTTCAAACGATCAACTACCGCATGGTTTACCGTTATACATTTTTTAAATAATAACATAAATATGATTTTTCACTATAGTTGGCTTCGTTGCGGGGAACATAATTCTCGTATTGCTACAAAAATAAAATAAAACTGTGACGAACGAGGTCAAAATAATCCCGAGGTTTTTTATTTTTTCTTCTATATGAAGAGAACTTTTTTCCGCTCATCAAAGCCGGTTATCAGCAAAATAAGTCTCGATTTTATTTTAAAGGAACTTTGATGGCCTTAAACCGTATGGCAGTCAATCGTTTTAATGCATTCCCGAGGGCGATATGAGATTCAAGGCTGTCACGGTTTTTACTTTTTCTTCTATCACTTAAAGATTTTTTCCCGCACATTAAAGCCGATTATCAGCAAAATAAGTCTCGATTTTATTGTAAAGGAACTTTGATGGCCTCAAAACGTGCGGCAGTCGATCGTTTCACTGCATTTCTAGTAGTCAACCGAGTTTACGTTTGTCTTTGCGTTTGATTTTTTTTTCAACACATTCACAGCCATAACGTCAGGTTGTCTCAAGGTAATGTAAAACCCCATTTAGCTGCTTACCCCACCCTAAAAATTCGATCCACCTTTTCTCCGAACAAAAAAAAATCACTTTTTGGAAAAAGCAAAAAAGATTCCAATATTTTTTTGGTCTTTCATTTTTGAAAAAGGATTTAGAAAATTAACAAATTTTTATTTGAATATCGAATTTTAAAAATCTAGAAAAACCAAAGATCTGAATCGAAAAAAAATTTAAAATTTTTCTCAAAGAAATAGGAGACTTATTTGGTTTTTGAATTTTGGTTGTTTTTGGAGAAGCAATTTCAAAACACTGTATCCAACCACTGTCTAGTAACTTTTCCTGAATATTATTGGTCTATGAGATGATGCTTTATCGATGAAATATTTACGATTTTAAAAAGTCTACTTAAGCATCAAAGTTTCAATCGTAATTATAAATGAAAAAGAAAACTACAACTGCCACGAAAAAAAATAGAAAAAAAAATATATATATAATAAATTTGATCATCTCACAATTATTTTATTCCTCAAACCCGTTCGTCGAGCATGACGTGTATTATTATAATAAAACCCAAACGCCGTTAACTTTAATTTACTAACTGCAGCTCTCGCACGATCTCCCGCTGTACTCGCTCTCTCTCTCTCTCTCTCTCTCTTTCGCGATTTAACGATTCTCAAACTATCTGCCGATCACACTACGTATAATACAAACGAATTTACGATATACGAGAGTGTATGGTGTGCTTTATAATATACATCTTGGTGATTTTTTTTTTTTTTTTTTTTTCGTCCATATACGTTTGAGTCTCGAGCTGTGAAGGTAAATTTTTTATTCCTCCCGGTGTGGATGATGCAGAGGAGAGAAGCAGAGTAGGATATCGTCTCGTCGTATGCGTATATGATATGTTTTGCTCGTGTTGGTTCAATAACTGCAATGTGCAGCGAGAGTTATCTCGCGAAGAGCCACGCCAGCTTCTGCCATGTGCCCTCACAATGTGAAAGCGCATCGTTATATAGCCCCACACGATCCAAGTATATATATATATATATATATATATATATATATATATACTTGGATCGTGTGGGGCTCTCTCCGCAGGACCGACCGTACAAACTATACCGCCGTACAGAGGTGTTATAAATGCAATTATTTACGGCCGATTAAGAACACTTGGTCAGAAAAAGGCCGCTGGCAGCTCGCTCGCGCGCCCGAGTGCATCAAACTGTTGGCTGCTGTTTCTCGCGGCCTACCGTCGGCACATGCCGTACAATATGCACTTGCAAACCTTTTCTTGCCGATCGAAGTCCCAGATTGAACGAGCTGGAATAACGCTCTCTCTGTATTGCTTCGTTTTGTGGTCTGAATCGACGGGCGAGAAGACTGCTCGAATTTTAAGCAGATTATCGGCGCCAGCTTCTCTGGCTGGAAAGCCAGCATCTCTGGCTCGATATATATATATATATATATATATATATATATAGATACCAGACAAGCCACGATATTATAGTGGCACACCCCCTTTCTCATTGCGAAATCGGTGCACGCCTTTTCGGACCTTCCTTATATTCTCCTCTGTTTCTTCCTCCCGGTCAGCCTCTCTCTCTCTCTCTCTCTCTCTCTCTCTTTATCTCGATATGTACCAGACACAAAACGCATTGGGTCTCACGTATCCGGAATCTCGGAGCCTTTCTCCACTCCCTCTTTGAATATGTTTTCGCAACACGCGGTTAAACGGTGTATTCACTGTTTATATCATCGTTGAGAGGAATTCTCGAACTGGGTAGAAAATGTATATACATATATACATATATATATATATGTATATATTTCACGATTCTATACGGTTACGCTTCGTGCCGAATTTGAATTCACTTTTGGTCCTCTCTCTCTCTCTCTCGCTCCTCCTCGGGGACAATTTATTCCACGGTATTTTTCTTCACCGAATATTATTAAGAATGGATTTTATTAATGTATTCCTGGATAAAGTGAGCCTGCGAGGTCGTATAGTGATGTATATCTATATATATATGTGTACATGTATCATCGCTGAAACGACAGCGAGCAGCTTGAATATATACATATATATATGTCTGTGTGTGTGTGTGTGTGTGTGTCTGTATATATAAACATTATAAGTTATAATAAATCATATTTGTCTAATTGTGATCCAACGACAGCTTAAATAAAATAACCCGACAAATCTCCCAATACAGACGAGTTAAGATTTTTTTTTTTTTTTCATACACATAAATCAACGAGTTCTAATGATAAGAGTCAACTTAACAGGTGTAAAAATCGTTAGGGCCGACGGAGAGAAAAAAAAAAGGGATTTTTTTCCTCCCCGACATCGTGAAGTGTCGACGTAGAGATTAAGGACATGCCGCCAGCTGGATTTGTCCACTAATCAAAGAACGTAAATTCTCATCGTTCCTCAATTTGTAATTTCAGCCTTCCAACGACCATGCGAGCGTCGTTATTTCCTCATGATAAATAAATATACGTGAAGATTAATAAAATAAAAAATAAAAAAGACACGACGAAAAAAAGCTCTGGTATAAGCAATGGAAATATAGTTATAAGAGAATCGACGTGACATTGAATATAAATCGTTATAGGCTTCTGCCATATACCGATACACCGCGATACCGCGTTGCGATACATAAAATATACAAAAAGCCAGGGATCCTCATTGCTAACACGTACACATACACATATGAGATAAAGTCTTCATTCGATTTTACCGAAAGAGAAGAGAGCGAGAGGGAAAGAGGGAGAGATCGCAGTCTCGAGTTTAACGCACCCCGAGTCATGTCATATTCACCAGTACAAGTTCTGGCTCTACCAGCCAGAAGCATCGTTTTTGTAAAAAGGAGAAAAAAAAAAATCGCAACCCTAAAAAGAAAAATCATACAACATCAAACAGCGGCCTCAGCGTGGAAACATGCAAAGCATATCAGTGCTAAAGGTATTTCGAAGGCAGTGTGGCGTGGAGATGCTTTGGGGATGAGAAACTTTGTGCGAGGAACGGTGGAGCCTCGAAGCTCAAAGTTGCATACCGCAAAATTTTTATCTAACGATGAATCCAAATGGTAACAAAAAAAATGTAAAAAATTTAAAAATTATTAAACAAAACAAAAAAAATATTTTTTCATCCACTGGAATATCATTACGACTTTTGGGCCTTATGCTCATCTCAATTTATCTCGACAAATTCCTTCGCACATCAATGATGAATTTCGGGATATTTGTAACTACAAATCGTCTCCTGTGATTTTGACGCTGGAAAGAATCGTGGCGATGAGGATCTCGAGATGAATCATGGAACCTATGAAAACGCGTTTATAAAGATCATGGAACGGGAGAAAGATCTATGAAAAAAGAGAATCTGGAATACAATCTCGCCTAGTCTCGCTTATCCCCATCTATGTTATATATTCGTGTGTGTATAACTATATATATATATATATCCTATTATTACGCATGGACCATCTCGAGAACTCCCACGCCTGGGGTAACTTGATCGGGGTTAATCCGACCCTGACCCCGTGTTCTGCTCTGCTCGCACTAGCTCACAGAGCACCTGCAACGTTCTTATATATACGTATATATTCTCTATTTACGTATAGACTTGCGTTTTCCCACACGACTATTTTTTCGATCAGATTAGCTCAAAATTGAGAATTTAAAAAAACAGAGATAATTTTACATACCGCATATAAATCATCATCAAGGAATAAAAATTATACTTTCAATGTACATCCGTTCATCTATATATATTATATATTTAAAGGGCTAAGGACCAACGCTAAGAATTGTTAGAATATTTTTAAGGTTAGGTGAGAGACCATGTAGGAGTTCTGCAATGGGAGATGTCTGGAGTAAGAACGATCTGGAATGCCTATAGGATTGCAAACAAATCATAAAAAATATTTTGGACAGAAAATCAACCATACGAAATATTTTGGACAGAAAATCAACCATACGAAATATTTTGGACAGAAAATCAACCATACGAAATATTTTGGACAGAAAATCAACCATACGAAATATTTTGGACAGAAAATCAACCATACGAAATATTTTGGACAGAAAATCAACCATACGAAATATTTTGGACAGAAAATCAACCATACGAAATCTCTAAGGACAGGAAATAAGGTAAGAGAAAAAATTGGGACAAAAAATTCTAACGCAAGAATTTTTGGAAGAAGAAATTCTTCGAGAAAATTGTATACAACAAGAATGGCTCATAAAATTCATTCGGATAATGGCCAAAATTGCGAAGAAAGATATTTATTAGATTCTCGAAAGCCACATAAGTTGATATATTGTGGTCCGAGAATTGATTCGTGGATTGATGCGCGATTTCTCGATAGTAGAATTAAAAGAAAAAAAAAAGCATCTCTTCCATCTCACGTGGGGCGGCAGGTGCAGCTGCCATATAAGGTTAAAAGGCCATCCAGCTTGGACCTCTCGCTCCGACGAACGATAAACGGGCATCCAGAGACTCCCTCGATTCTGCGTGTGCGTGTGCATGTGTGTGTGTGTGTTAGCCCAACTTCCAGGTACATGCTCTACCCGGAGAGAGCCACACGAGAAGTTATTACGTACGCCTACGCCTCGCCCGTTCGCTGGAAACCCGAACCGCGAACATTTAGATTCTCTCTCTCTCTCTCTCTCTCTCTCTCTGCCTCTCTTACGTATACGTGTGAATATCCTTGTGTGCGTCTGAATGTTGCAACGGGGAGTTTGTTTTTCGTTATCCACGGAAATTAAATGGGTATCCAGAGGGCGAACGAGAGAGGCTATAAATTGTCACAGGAGGAGGAAACGGTCCGCTCGTTTTGCTGCTGTTACTTTGCCTCCCTGGTACGAGCATGGATAAATCTACGTGGCACGCGAGGGGTCTTGTTAATCACAATAAGTTTTATATATATATATATATATATATATATATATATATATATACTAGAGTACGAAATAAAATTTTCATAACACGATGGTGGCTGATAATAATGAACTTTTATTATTAGCCCATTCGTTACCAATTGTCAAGGGGATTAATGAATAATTAATAGAATTTATTTTCAATGGTTAATTTCTCACTTTTGCGTTATAATTCTTCAGTTATTAATATCGTACCAAAAACTCTCCTAATTGTTGTTAATTAACATTTCGTTAATATTCTGATCGTATACAGCGAATGCTTATCAAAATTTTAGATCAACGAAAAAAATGTCAAAAAACAATGATGATATTTTTTTAATCTACCTCGCCGCATCTAGATCGGATTTTTGGGTCTTGGAGCCTGCAGAGTTGGCTATATAGTTATTTTTATACGTATGACTAATAATGCGATATCGAAGCCAAAGTACCGATCGCTCTG
>OY769908.1:18409384-18484369 GCA_963669185.1 Dyspetes luteomarginatus | reverse complement strand
GGGTCCATTCCGCCACTGACCCGTTGTGTATACCTGTGTTCTTTTAATTGGAATCAGAACTGAATCGGCGATCGGGACTCTGTGTGCGTTCTTTCACGATGCGCCCTCTCGGTGATTGGCGTCTGAGTGCGCATGTCTGTGTGTATATATATATATATATATATATATTCTGTTGGTGAATCAGGCCGATTTGTAACGCTGGCAGATCATTACTCATCTGGCCTCTCAGCGAAACGAACATTAAAGAAATCGGCGCTCTGGGATATATTATAGTTGAAAAAAAAAATAATCCGCCTGATCGACCTTGTTGTACGATCGAGTATATCATGTGGATGTCTTGTTGAGATAAAATAAATAAAAATAATTCATGATTGCTCCGTCGTGAGTCGCCTCTTGCCACAATGCTCCGCTAGTTTTTGTTTGCAATTTTCTTCATAGCTCTCTGATGAGGCAATTAATTCATACATAGATAACAGAGATGCCACTCAACCTAAAATACGGAGAGATCGGACGTAAATTAATTCGCAACTTCTACCCTCTCCTCCATCTGTTATTAATTATGCAGTCGCTCTCGCATATTTGATTCTGGTAGCTCAGACAAATGCAAATACACGTAAGTTTATTATATATATATATACATATATGTGTGTGTGTGTGTGTATAATATACATACGATCATTCTACGTATCTCTGACGTATTCATTGTGCACTCAATTAAAAGTTATTCGATCAAAGCCCATGGAGGAGAAGAACTATATAACAAGCTGAAATTTTATATGCTATATATATATATATATATATGTATTCTCTATAGCGTGTTTGTTCTCTCATAGAGAGGGTTCCTCTATAAACACATCCGTAAAGTGACTGAGAAATTACACATGCTCGTGGCGCACAAGTGTTCGTCTCTATATACACATAAGCGAGGAAGCGAAGAATGAGAAGACCTCAGGTGTTCACGGACGATCGGTCGATGTTGCGAGCTCTGCGCGGTTAATGCACACGTGGCATTACAGCCGGAAGCGGAAATGCTATGTGGGAACGTTTTTGCGTGTGGAAAAGAAAATATAAATACTATTAAATTCATGTATATAAGGTGTGACTATCTCTTGTATTAATGCAGTGGAGACGCGAGAGCTTCTGATGACTTTAATGATGTGCATATAAATGCGGGATGTGTTTATAATACGCGGGAATACTTGAGAATGAGGAGAAGATAGAGAGGTAAGATTAGACTTGTAGATAAGAAACATTTCGTGGACTGAGGGGGATGATACATATATAAAATTTCTTCTGATACGGATAAATATTTTTTTTTGATATACAAAAAGAGACAAACGTTTTTCACGTCTCTAGTTATTGACATGGAGTCAATAAACCTCAAATATCGATGTAAAAAATTGTTTTTTATTTTTTATCTTTTATGAAAAGATAGTGAGATAAGATTACGCTTGTAGATAAGAAACGTTTCGTCAACCGAATGGATGATATAAATATAAAATTTCTTTTGAAATTTTTTTTTTTTTATTTATAACAGAGAGAAATATTTTTCACGATTCTAGTTATTGACAGCTTATGCTCGCAGTCAACCTCACATACCGATGTAGTTTTTTTTTTTTTTATTTATTTTTCATCACATTTTTCGATCTCTCGAGAAAATTGTTCGGAGATTCGCAATCTGGAAATGATCCATCGATGGAGATCGATATTGACAAAAAATTAAAATAATTATTTTTGAATATAGAATTCAAAAAATGAACGTGGGCATTAACGAAAAAATTAAATTTCTGCATATCTTCATCTCGATTGCTATTCTATTGTTTGAAAAACTACAACTCGTCAATTTTGCCAAATAAATAGTTTCGATAAAGGCTTCTTCGTATCCCAGGTTTTTTTTTATTAAATTAATTACGTGAGTCTTTCACCAAACGAAATCGTACAAAAGATCTTTGTGCTCAATTTTGTTTTTGTTCAAGTTTGCCCGCTTCATTTTTTCAGTAGACATATGTATAATGATATATATATATATATATATATATATATATATATATATGTGTGCATTAACATTGGCATGTATCGGCTTCGCACTTCATGGCACAAATGATGGGGAATAATAACTGATATCATCGAGATGAGTTGACCCAAAGAGAGCTCAACAGTTGGCCGAACGAAATGAAACTCTCGTCGTTTTCTCGTGTCTCTCCGACGAGCAAAAGAAAAGAAGGCGTCTCCTCTTCTCACCTCAGATGTGTGTGTGTGTTTGTGTATTTCTCGTTGCGTAAACCGTTAATCTTTCAACTCGCATGTGTCAAGTATAATCGTCTGTCAATGTGGAACATTTTTTTTCATTATGGGGTCCACTTCGATCTTATAAGCATAAGAAAAAAAGGCGTCTCCTCTTCTCACCTCAGATGTGTGTGTGTGTGTGTGTCTGTATATTTCTCGTTGCGTAAACCATTCATATTGTCTTTCAACTCGTATGTGTGAAGTATAATTGTCTGTCAATGTGGAACATTTTTTTTTTTTTCATTATGGTGTCTACTTCGATGTTAGCAAAATCCTCCCATCATCCACTTGGGCGAAACATTTTGCTGCGAGAGTGAAGAACTTTGTCTGTATATATATATATATAGCAGAGTCTGCAAAATCGTCTGACTGTTTTGCATGGTTATATTATCCTTCAGGGCGACTAAGACAAGTTATTCGCGCCACTCCACTTCGTTTTTCGTTCGAGTGCATTCTCTTGGACTCTCCACATATATATGTTTGACCACATATGAGAACTCGTACGTTACAACATTTCAGAATGAGTTTAAATCAACGAGGTGATAATAAGCTGCGTGGTAATGTGAAGAGAACTTTTCCCCATGCACGAATCGATATATATATATATATATATATATATATATATATATAATATAAATAATATAAAATATATAATATCAAAATATAAAATGAACCCCTGATGGTTATCATTACACATTACATATCCACTCGACTAAATTGTGAGCAATTGAGCGAGTCTGCCGAGCGACCGAGTGCATCGATTCTGATCACTTATTTCCCTCAAACCTCAGCGGACTCCAGCAAGGATTTGGATTGGATTTAAGGGAACTCAGAAAAAAAATACAACACGAAAAACCTCTGATCAGAATTTTCGTTCTTTTTTTTCGCACTATGACCATCCAAAAAGCCAATATGTGAAGGCTGACTCGCTAAGAGGGTAGCACTTAAATCGATACAGGTGCACCTTAATTCTCGCGTATCTCTCGTTCGCTTCACTGAGACTCTTTGATGAAACTGACCTGGCTTATGGCTATCGAAGAGGAGAAATTCCACCTCGGACAGGTCAGTATCATTGAAAATTACGATTTTTGTAAGTATGGTAGCGAGTAGTTTTTTTTTTGGCAGTAGCCAATGCTATCTGCTGGAGATAGAGGATGTTGCATGATCCGGAGCTGTTAACTTTCTCGTATTCATAAATATTTGATGATCGTTTCTTCGTTTCTCGATACGTGTTTGGCGCCTTCAGTGTGTGTATATTTATATATATATATGTATATATATATATATACACGCACTCAATATTCTATATACTATATATACACACATATATATAGCCAACGTGGCCCTCGTCGATCGCGAAAGTGCACTTTACGAACGAAAGAATCGCGTTGAGAACTCTTTTTGGTGTGCCGTGCTCACGAGAAATGTGCATCTGATATGAGCTTCTCTCTCGTGCGAGAGATCATTTTTTATCGGTCATCGCATTTTTTTCATGGCCAATCATTGGAACTCTTGATTTTTAATCGAGCCAGACAGGGGAGACATTTTTTTTGTTTATTCCCAGAGAGAAACTCGTTTCACCGACAATGGCTATCCTTCAGACTTTGAATTCCTCCATTTGTATTTTTATTTCGAAACCGATTTCGATATTAAATTTTTTTTATTATCATGCTCGAATTTGGAATTCAGATAAAAATTCGTCTTACGCTTTATAAAATACGTTTAAGTTTGACCATTGTAACTTACGTTTAAGTTTCACTTAAGTTTACAACTCACGACGAGTCTTCTCATCTCAAACTCTCATCCAATCGAAACACAGTCACATTTCTTGGCGAATAAATTTTTAAAATATTTTATACGATCCTGTAATTCGTAAATGTTCCAGAAGGGATTTTTGACTGGAATTATGTCTTCGTATCGATTCAGAGAACGCCGGCTCTTGAGTTTCGCTATCGCGGAGACAGAAAAATTCCATTCACGCGTTTCTCTCACCGCTTTCGGTGATTCTGATTCACGCAATCCTTCATTATATTGCTAAGCGCCGTGGGGGGGGGGGAGATGGTTGTAAATGAGTAATTACAATTTTATAGGCTGTATGGGAGTCACAAGAGATACAAAAGCAAGCGTGAAAAGTGTTTTTTCTTGCGGCCACAATTTTAACGATCATATCGTATATTATACACGACTTTGAGGCTGCGCAAAGTTGTCTCAGCGATTCAACTCTGTCTCTTGATACGTGGGCGCTGAATAATTTTATCTGATCTTTATTTCAAAAACAGACATACAGTTCACGTTTTACTACACAAAAACAAAACTGCGGATTAATTCAATTTCCAAATGAAAAATTCATTTAAATAAATTGAATAAAATTTATATACATAAAAATTTTCCAATCTGATAAATAGTCTTTAATTATATTTTTTTTCAAATCTTGTTTCGTTCAATTTTTTTTTGGTTTTCCTGTTCATTGTTCTTACTGATAAAGCGCGTAGATTTGGGCAAACGATCGATTATATAATATCGTGAAAAGTAAACTGCTGAGAATTTTACATTTGATTTTGGTGAAATGATTCATACATATATATTTGTAATAAAGATTTGCTCACCGTGTTTTGCCAATTGGCTTTAGGGCACGAATGAGATTGTGATGGATACGTGGCACGTTTCGGACCCAAGAGGAGAGAATTTTTTGCTTGAGAAATGCAACGCGATGTTTCGAGGATCGGACGAGTGTGTTGAATGTTGAAGTTGAAAGAGTGTATTTTGTATATCTACATATATATATATATATATATATATATATATATATATATATATATATATATATATATATATATATACATATAAATTCAGGCTGCATATAATATATATATATATATATATGCAGCCTGTTGGGCACTGAGGCGAGAATGGTCGTTAGGGCCACGACGAGAATGTTGCACCGCACACGAGGACCGACACGCGAACCCTCCGCGAGAGAGTAGATAATCAGCCGTCTCTTATAATATGTTGGGGGCGTGTGAGAGAGTATAACGCATTGCCTGAAATATTTAACGAGAAGGTAATTTGGCGAGGTTCTTTATTTTCACGCCGCCATTACGAAAGAAAAGGGGGTGCGTGAAATATTCAAAATGCGGGGGTTCCTGAAGATTCCTCGAAGCTGAAACAGGGAGAGAAAAAGAGAAAGAGAGAGAGAGAGAGAGGGAGTGTAATTTGCGCGTAGGTGCAAATGGTACTCCCATGAACGAAATTATTATCCCTTTGAAAATCAGTTGAAGTTGCAGTGCAAGTTTTTTTTTTCCCTCGCATACATCGCCGATCGAAAATTTTTCGATCAAATCGAGTCAAAGTACCCCTGACGATAATTTTAATTTTAATGAAAATTTAATTTTATGTCCCTGATATGCGATTGATAAATTAAATAATAGACAATATTTTAATACTTGATGATAATAATTATTAAAATAACATTGAAGGGATTTTATAGGGATTACTCGTGGATTAATTTGCAAATAATGATTATCAATTGACAAGTGTTGACCATAAGTCAAGTCGGAGCTCTACAGTCACACACTGAATTCCTTATGTGTCTTTTGGTATTTCGATGACACAATAGAAATAAGCATATTCTTTATCGCACATTGAACATCTCTCACGTGGCACGTGCTCTCGTCGTCCAATACAACGTCATCACATCCGCGCACGCATAAGCCACGCAATATATATATATATTTGTATGTATATATATTGCGTGGCTTATATACATATATATATACACATGTATATATAGATATATTTATATATATATATGTATATATATATAGGAAGTACGTCTGAATAGGTAATTAGCGAGTGGAGACAATGATGCGGAACTTTAAACCGGAAAGACTGAACTCGGCGTGATCCGGTCTTCCGATCAGCATTATACAGAAAATTTTCGTCGTCCCTGACACGTCTCACTGCGTTTTCCTGTATTATAATTCCTCATGCTCATAGTTGGATATAACACGATCGTCTTGACGGGACGAAATGAAGGCCCAATTTTAGGCCCCAAAATTTTCTTATTTACCTTTAAATTTTTTATTAATTTATTGATTAAGTAATCGGGAAATTTCGATTCATTTTCATCCAGATGTTTATATGGCATATGAGGATTGAACGATTAAATATTCTTCCCGATGAATCATCAATTAAACGACATTCGTTATTTGAAAATTTCAGGGCTGTCACACGCGTGCCATTACGTACATTAATTTTACGCGAAGATGAAGGATAAAAAAAAATCAAGGTCTTGCTCTGTCGTTTTAATAGTCGCGAGAGACTCTCGCTCATATATCAGAGTGAGAGCGCATCGAAACGGTTGACGATATGCAGCATTCTCTTTGCCAAGTGCATGACGGCTTAATTGCATCGGAGGGTCTTGGGCCTTTTATATACGTATATATATATATATATATATACACACACATAGCTGCTTCGTATATATATACGTACACACACATATATATATATACACATAGCATACACTATACTATACACATACACACATATATATATATATATATATACACATAGCAGGGTCGTGTGTGAATTCGCTTTTGCACGCTGCCTCATAATTACTATGATCTCGAGTCTTCACGGTGCTCCAGTTTACCAAAACGACACAGGCAACATCACTGTGTTTCTTTGGGGCCCACAAGGGTGGCATACAGAGACACCATGGTGACACAATATATATCGTGATCCAGCGCGTGTTCACGAGATCGCGAGCATGACGACGTTTATGAAAACCCGCAATCTTCCCGTCAAAAATGAAAAGACTTTCACCGGACCTGCCGCGGGCACGTGCGCGCCTTAACGTATATTCGTGGTCATTTTTTTTTCTCAGTTCTTCAAGCATTTACACAAAATTGAGAGAAAAAAAAATGATGAAAGAGCCCTCAGTAGGTGCTAAACTACCAAACGATATTGCTCGCGTACGGCCCTTACACGAAATCGATTTTTATCCAAAGTTTTATTAAAATCACTCGAATCGCTTTTCTTAAAATAATAAAATCGTAATATGTCCCCCGCTCCGAAATTTTCGTATGTATGATAAAAATGAAAAAATATATAAATTATATTTTTTTTATGAGCATCAATATTCAGGCGAATAGAATTACAAACGGACAAATTATTTACTGATAATTTTTAAACATCACTCGGGGGTAGTTCACCCCCACGAGGGGGTGCTACATCGTTAAATTCTACAGCTTGTGTAGCGTTCTCACAAAAAATATACTCACACCACGTTTCATCGAATTGTGCTTCTCAGATAAATAAGAATTGAGTAAATTTTTTGCCAAAAATTCAGGGGGCTGTTTCAACCCCTAAATTGTGAACCATTGCCGAGAAAAAAAAAAACGTATCTCTCAGATTGTCGAGGTCTGGAATGTATATATTATGACGAACAGCATTGAGGCTGTACATTTGAGAATGTTTCCTTGATAGACAAACACTTTGAGTGATAATAAAACATCAGGCGAACATGCAGTAAACTTTAGTTTAGTAGAACTATAAATGCAGATCTCGTTTCTCACAGCAGTAAACTCGTATAATATTAAACTGTCGTTCATAACACGTACACGAGCCTGACTCGAAACTTGGATTCATCCGCGTTTATATGCTTCCTCCCTCCCTCATCGTAATATCCGATGCAGATGCAGCACGCTTCGTGCTGATGCATGTCAGCCTTTTCTCCCTTCTCGTTCCACAATTCTTAATCCTTTCCGGACACTCATAATGGAGAGAGAGAATCGTCAATTCAATTGCCATCTGAATAGCGAGAGAGTGAAATGCTCTTAAGTCTTCGACTGGGATACAGAATATTCTACATATACGTACATACATGTGTATGGGACAAACTCTGAGCTGAGTGAGTCTTTTCGTACGTTAATGAAAATTCGAGATGCATCCGTGCAATAAATGCGACGAATTTTCTCTATCGCGAATTTTTGCGGACAAAGAGAAATGTCATTGCGGATAGCAGGGAAGAATACAAGAGGAAGATAAAGAAAATGAAGCTGAGAAAAGTTTGGTGCTCAGGTTTTCTCGCTAGTGGCACGTGACCCAAACGAGAATGAAGACCAAACTCGCACTCTTGGGACGCGAAAAGCTCTCTCTCGCTCTCGCTTCAGCACTCACTGAGCATGTCGTACGTGTGGTCTTGTTCGAGATAATGCTTTTAAGGAGTAAACTCCGCGGGTAAGCAGACGCTTTCGTTGGTTAAGTATAAAGTAGGGGCAGCCGAAGCATGAGAAGAGAATGAAAAGGAGCCGGAGATGAGAGGGAAGAAAGTCACTTTCGAGTCGACACACTTCAAGTTGTCGAGAAGACAACTACCTCCTGTGTAGGACTTCTCAACGAGGTAGAGAGAACACACAAGAAGCTTCCCCCTCCTTCCTCCACCCCCTCCCCACCTCTACCTTCCTTCGAGCTTGCAAGATATATGCAGTAAAATTTGCTCAGTGGCAAACTTTCAAGCAGAGTTCTATACTGTATCAGTAAGAAGAGAAGACCTGGAAGCTCGGGAACGAGGCAAAACTTCCTCGTCGATGACGTTCCTTTCTGACGTGGCAAAAGTTCCTCGTCGATGACGTTCCTCTCTGACGTGGCGAAAGTTCCTCGTCGATGACGTTTCTCTCTGACGACGCGAAGGCTATTAAAACGCAACGATAAACGTGCACTCGAGATTCTCTATAGTTTGAACGCGTATATAATTTACGTACAAAGCTTTGAGAATGCTTGGAATACATAGATTGATAAACTTAACGTCACTGCGTAAGCATCATGGCCAGCTATGAGATTCCACATCAAACTGTACAGCAGTCACAGGAAATTATCAGCGATCATGTCGTTGTCCTTGTATTTCAGTGAATGATACGTGAGTGTACTTTGCGTTAACGAGAAGGAAACTGAGAATAAATGTGAGAGAGGACAACCTTAATGACGCGACGCAGAGAATCTTGAGTGAAAACGTGCACGTCGTCCCTTTTTTTAAATACAGATATCTCATAGCTCGCGGCTGCTATCCGAAACCAGAAGCCACCAGCCCGACTGGGGCGCATCATCATCTTATAGCGAGAGACAGAGAACGAGAGAGAGAGAGAGAGAGAGAGATTTCTCTTCGCTCTTGTCCTAATCCGGCAGCTGGCCGTCGTTTGCGCCGAGTCTGAATGACGAAGATTTCAAACTGATTGGACGAAGGACGACGTTTTGAGATTCAAGACACACTCATACACACTTACTCGTTCTACATGTACGAGAGGAAGTTATATAGTATGTGTATACATATATATATCGGTGCAGTTCATCAGCTCCCACGTCGCGAAGTCAGTTGCCATAACTATAATTCCGCAATGTCATTGCGAATGGAAAGAAGAACGACTCGACGTGCTGCCCGTTTGGTGCGTTTCTCACCGCTCCGAGCATCATCTCAGGCCCGAAGAGAGTGAGAGAATGATGCCTTTGCGAGAGGGCCTCATGGTCGATAATGGCCGCGTAACGAGGTCCACAAGCAAACGTTGGCCATAGTCGATTCCAATCGCAATGAACGGGCTGTGAGACATCCTAGAATAAACTCTGAGACAGTCACTCGTTCCCAGATGGGAAGTGCATATTCCATTTGCCTTCATGAAAAGTTCCTCTTACGTCTCGACTGTCCATTCTGTATCGAAAGGAAAATAACGCGCACACAGACAGGATTTATGGGAAAATCGTATATATATATATGAGAGTGTGGCATGACGAATAACGAAGGCACGTCCCGATCTTTGGTGAATTGACACCGGGAACTCTACAGCAGAGACGTGTTCATCGATAAGAAAGACGACCCCCTTCTTATCAGATCAATGAAAAGAGTTTTTCATTTTTCATTTTTTTTTTTCTCGTTGTACAGTATTACTATCTCATTATTCAATCTGGAAACGGATAGTTTTTTGGGCGAAACGATAATGAACAATTAATGTATTGCCAGAATTTGAATATATCTTCAAATGGGCCGAGTATTGGAAATTTTGGTGTTATGTCCAAGGGTGTCAGGCTGGAAATTCTTGAAGAACCAGTTTGAGAACCGCTCATGTGTCTCCTCAGTATCGGCGATTTTAGCAGGCTGAGAGGCGCCGAAGAGATGTCGCCGAGCCAGAAAGAGAGAGCCCCATGTCTTCTTGTCTTTCAGCCACTCCCATTTTTGGCTACCGAGTTACTATACCGCCCAACTGTCAGGAGACCGCCAGCGAAAGCGATTTCTCGTGGTGCTCCTGCTGTTACGATGGATCTCGGCTTCACGATACTCATCCCGTTCCAAAACTGTATCCACATCGGACGTTGATTTATCTCAAGGATGAAGGGAGAAGTGACTATAACCCAGTATGACTTGGGTCTAAGAGACGCCATCAAAAATAAAATGTGCAATGCACACACGTGTACACATGAATAGATGCTGTCGAACGCGCAGAATTTCATTTAATTTTAAGATGGTAAAGTGGTTGACAGAGAAGAGAAATATGAAAGAAGAATAAAGTCTGATGGGAGGGGGAGTTCACGATTTTCATCTTGTTTTAGTCGCACTAAACCAGTCGAGGAACAAAAGGAACAAGGAAAATAGGTGGAAGATATTGAGAGAAAGAGAGAGAGAGAAGAAATCTTTGCGTCTCGATGGCTGGCACTCGATGAATTTCAAAGGCCTTCTCAAGGAGCCTCATTTGAATAAGACAAATGAAGACATCAAGGAGGTACAACGTTCGAGAGTCAAGAGGATCTTGAGCTGTGGCTCCAAGTCGATAGGATTAAAAGAGAGGATAAGAACGAACGTGTACATGATGCGTTTGTACGCGAGATCATCTCTCGCCTACGCCAAGCCACCCTGCTGTATGTCGTTGAACCGCAAATCAATTGATTACAATCGTTAAGTCGACAATCGCCTACAACGAACTTGGACTAACGATGAAGCCTGTAACGTTGAAATGGTCATCAAGGATCATTTGAACAGTATTGCAATGGGCAATACTTTTGTACGAATTGTAACGAGCAATCGAAATGGGAGCTTTCAATTTTCTTTTCAACTGCTGCAATATCGGGAAAATTGATCCCTTACAAGAGGTACAAGAGGACCCCACGCATATATAGGTATAGTAGTACATTTTTATAGTTTCCCATGCGGTGGCGGTGCTCCCACACGCCGATATATATATATATATATATATATATGAATACCTCAGTCGCCACCAGTAAGCAAATTGGTACTTTATTATGCAAATCGTCATTATGCAAATGGTAAATTGAAAAAAAACTGCAGAGATCGGCATGGAGGGATCTCCGAGGCGGACGAACCGAAACGCAGTGCTGGGGAAATAGAATCTTCTCGTCCTTTTTACCTCGAGGGTCTTTCGTCCAGCTCCATATCCCTCCCACGGTGAATAATATTTCTTACGTGTCCCTCGAGAAATGTTTATTCCCATTAGCGGAAAAAGGAGATATGAAAAGAAAAAAAAAAAGAATAAAAAAAAAGTTATGGATCGTCCGATCACGTATATGCTGATCGATGGAATAATGCATGAGAAAGGTTAAGTGTAAAAGAAGAATTACATTATTCCAGCACGATCTGGCAAATAGGGGGTTAAATCGTTGAAAAAAAATAAAATAAAAGAAGAGCGAAGGGATACATCGAGTTATGCAGACATAGAGATGGGCAAGTTGAAGCCCTCCAGGTGCAAGTTTGAATGTTGTCCTCGGAAACTCATGGAACTTACACAGGTGTCCCTATTCACGTGTTAACACCTTCGGACGTCTCGTCTCACTCCCCTTCCTTCGTTTTTCCAAATTTTCAGCTTGAATGCCACCCTCGAAGTGACTGACTAGGCCTTTGAATGGTCGACCCTTCGTACATTCCTCTCCAGCGTTTATATGTATTTTAGTTCGTGCTGTCGGAACAATTGACACAAATGATATTCCATTCGGGTAAAAATAAATAAAATCGACCCTTCAACTCGAAAGGACATTTGAGGATAAGACGAAAAAAAAATGATAAATAATTGAACCCATTTAATTTTTTTAAACTTCTCACATTAGGATCTGCAAGTGATAAAATGAACAGCCATTCTTGATTTGTCAATCGTCTTTTTTAATTAAACCAGCCATGACCTTTTCTTTAAACAATCACATGAACATATATTTTGCGCCATCTACTGGAAGCTGCGCGAAACTCGAGATGTATTGAACAGTCTCGATGCGCAGAGCTGGATGCGCTTGCCAACCCCTAGAATTTCCAGACCTCCCGAGCTCTCAGGGAACCGCAGTCTGCACAAAAACGTTAGTCCGCCCAGAAAGCAATAACGGAGTGGAATTAATCGTCGTCGGGTCCCGGTACGAACGGGACTATCGCCGGGTGTTTATCAAACTCCGGTCACCAATGAAATTCTGAAAGAGTCCTCTGTGAAATTGACTCGTTCGTTCGTAGACGATAAACTCGATGGAATTAAGCAATTCTTACAAATCACTTCAAATTGAAGTATATCCACGGCGTTAAAAACATAACGTGGCTTGAGACGAATGCTCTAACGGGCCATGTGAGCTTAATTCTGAATGGCGCGTTAAGCAGAAAAATTTATAACAATAAATTAAACGTTAATTTAAATCTTATTGATACTCTCACGTGACAAAAGAGACTGGATAAATAATAATTTAAGATGAGACCGAGCTCGATAATATTGTTGTTAGCTGCAGTTTTGTGTTCGTTGGTGCTGAGCTCAGAAGCGAAGCTTCCGCAACAGGCAGCAGTTGCCGACGAGGACGATGACGATGACGACGATTGGGACGATGATGACGAGGACGACGACGCTTATGGCAAACCCGAAGTTGACGATGACAGCAGAATTTACAAAAATCCTCGTAACTCACCCTCGGCAATGTGCCCACGTGACGAAGAACAAGCGGGACTTTTGGGACAAAAGTGTCTGAGAAAATGCTCAACCGACGAGGATTGCAAGAGCAAGAAGAAAAAGTGTCGTTGCGACGGTGCATGCGGAATGTCTTGCATAAAACCCGAGCGTGAATGTCCCGAGCTGGAAGAGATTCCTTATGGAAAAATGACCGTTACCGGCAGATTGTTTGGTGATCGTGCTCATTACACCTGCGATCCGGGTTATTTTACCGTCGGTCTTGCGGAGAGAAGTTGCCGGGCCGACGGACAATGGACCGGTAGCACGCCTGCATGCAAAAAGGAACAAACTTCATTCTGCACGGATCCACCAAAGGTCACGAATGCCAAGCACAATGCACCGGTCGAACAAACGACCTTTGATCTGGACACGACCGTACAATATTTCTGCGATCATGGTTATCAAACAACCGGAATACCAAAAGCCAAATGTCTGATGTTGCACAGAACAGCCAGTTGGTTTGGACCTGACATAACGTGCGAGCCATGGAGCTGTGGACTTCCCAAGGATATTCCGAATGGATGGCACGTAGGTGAATGTTACACCTACGATTGCCGAGTCGTTTATTACTGCGTCAAGGATTACGAGCTTGTTGGAAAGAAGGAAAAAATTTGCCTCGCCGACGGTACTTGGTCACCCAAAGAACTTCCCCAATGTGTACAGGTAAGAATATTATCGAGTTGATCGAAGTAAAAAAAAAAAAATAATGAAAATTGGACCCGGGCGTGAGATAATTTGATCTTGTCAGGAATATATTTCAACGTGGAAATTTTTATCATTAAGGTGACAGCGATTCAATGTCCCCAACCCGAAAATCCACGTAATGGAAAAGCTGTTTACACATCGACCTCTTACAATGGAATAGTATCGTACGAATGCAAGCACGGTTACAGCTTAGTGGGTCAAACTTCGCGTAAATGCAGCGCGGATCGCCGCTGGTCCGGTCAAGCTCCCATGTGCAAGGAAATTAATTGCGGATCTCCGGGTATTCTGTACAATGGATGGATCGAGAATAACGAGCCAGGTGAATAAAAAAAAAAAAAACCGATCACCCTCGAATTATTGATCTCCTCTTCTGTCTCTCATACAGTGGTTGATTTTTTTCATTTTGTTAATATCGATTTGTTTCTCTTTGTGTTGTACCTCTTGAAAGGAAAATTTATCGCATGGACGCGTCCTTTGCGCCGTAATGGCATCTGCCAGTTTTCTCATTTACTGTCAGAGCGATGCTATTGCTGTAAAACAGCAATAATAATCCACTTGAACCATGAAAATGTCCATATGATCGAGACTTCGGGTAACTATTATTATCGTTCTTTCTCTTTTTCCCGAAGGGACGGGCCTGGGCGCTAGTCTGATCTTCCGTTGCAAAGAGCACATGAAACTTGAAGGAAACACATCATCCGTTTGCGAGGGGGACGGCAAGTGGCGTTATCCACTGCCTCATTGTTTGGCACCTTGCGTCGTACCGCAGATTGAAAAAGGCCGTATAACCGTTGCGGGTCACGGTCGCGATCACATCAATAACGTGACAGTTGTCGAACACGGTCAAAAGTTACTCGTCTCCTGCATCAGAAATTACGAGTTTGCAGCGAATAGTACGCCTGTGGTTTGCATCAACGGCACATGGTCTATCGTCCCGACCTGTTCACCTGCCAGGTGTAAGCAGATGCCAAAATCACCGAGAAACGGTATGGTCATCGCACCGAAGACGGATCATGGTATGAGAGCGGTCTTCAAGTGCAAAGATGGATTTAGCCTCGTTGGTGGTGGCCCGAATAATTCATCGAAGCACGTCGAGTGTCGTTATGGAAATTGGACAGGTGACATACCACATTGCATCGAGGTTTATTGCTCTTTTCCGGGCTATCTGGAGAACGGGAAAGTTCTTCTGGTTGGAAACATGGGAGTCTATGATTATCGTCCCTACGTTAAAAAAGTACCGAATAACAAGCAAATAATGTACGACTGTGACAAGGGCTATGTCCTCAGCGAAGGTCCACCCGGTGCAACGTGTATCGGTGGTAACTGGAGTCCCAAAGAACTTCCAGCCTGTCTTCCGGGCCAGCATCCGAGGCTACGATGGAGCCGAAGACGCAGATCGCTCGATATGAAGCAGAAAAACTCAAACAGCTCATCAACAACAAGTTACAGAAAGTTTATCGATTTCTTTCGTAGGATTGGTAAGAAATTATTGCATCTCGAGTTCAACAAGTCTCATGCGACCGGCAAGCGGAATTCCCATCCATCAGGTCAGTCTAGTGTCTCACATCGCAATACCACCGAGAATTCTGCGGATTCCAAAACAATAATGAGCGATAACGCGATCGATGTAAAAATTGACAATGCAGGAACAAATATTATCGGGAATAATAATTCGGTCGATGCGATCTTCGTCCGTAAGAAACACACGGGCCACCATAACAAATCGCGCTCAAAGGATGAGAGAATGATTGATTTTCTTCGAATCGTTTATCGAAAATTAAAACGAATAGATTCGAATCGAAACAATAATGGAACAAACACGAGTATGCACGAACTGTTGAATCTCATGAGTAAAAATTTCTTTCACGTTGATCTCGCCGAAGCTAGAAGGAGCAATTCGAGTCATGGCCATGGTGGTGGCTTCGAGGTGAGAAATCAGCGTGAATTTACGAAACTCAAGCGAGAATTCGAGAGAATAATGAAATTTTACAACAAGTCATTGCGTTGGAGCGAGAAACACAATCGAAGAGAATCAAAGAAACGAAGAATCGATCCTCATTCTGACAAGAATATGAGAATACCAAAGGACAAGAAGAAAAAACGAAACAAGACAAAGAGTTACTACAAGGGTTTCTACGAATTTATCAACGGCTACGTAAATGAGAAACTCTCGATACTCGAAACTCAAAACGGTACTGAAGAATTAATCCGAAAACTGAACATTGATAAATTCACCGTGAGAAATGGTACGACTTTCACGGTCGGTGAGATATACGCATTTTTCAAACATATCATAGAGAATAAATTAAATATCGCTGATGAGGGGGTAGAGGGTGCAACAACAACGGGCAGCACTATAGAGTCAAAGGAGATTGTTGTTCAAGCGATTGATAATCATACAATCTCAGGGACCGCAACGGCAACTGTCACTTTGGCATCATTGAGCGATCAAACAGCTTTAGGAAATGAGATTCCAACAATTCAGACCAAAGCGAAGCAACACGAGGTGAAGAAACATCGTACAAAGAGAATACGAAATGCCGTTGATGAAACGACCGTCGCTTATCACAATAGAAAATTACTATCGGTATATTCACCACTGAGCAACGTACGTCCAAAATCTACGGTAGCTCAAAATTATCAAGGCATGAGCTCCGAGGCATATGGAAAATCTAATCAATTTACCCTTAATGGACTCGATGCACAGCAGCAGAGTCGATCAAAGAGATTTCTCGCCCCGTCCGAGTTAGATAATCAAATAATCCTTAAAAATCTTTATCTCAATGCGTACGAGGATGAGTACAGGGCCAATGTCAGACGTTCAATATCGCATAACATACGTGGAAATTTAACTGCCCTCAGACGTCGCAAGGGCAATCTTGATCATTACGAAATTAAGTAATTTATTAATTATTTATAATGTATTTGTGATATTACGATGATGATAATGATGATAGGTTTAAAAATAAAAACAGACACGCACACGTGCGAGCCCACACACACACACACACACATGCACTCACACGCACACGCACACACACACGAAGATACACATGCATTTGCAAAATCGACTACGATGACAATTCAAACAAAATAAATCAAACACTACCATATTTAATAAGCCATTTACCAATTACCAAACGATTTTAGGTGAGTATACACATATAATATTATATAGTACAATAGTTGATGGTGTTAATCCTTCGACCTCGAATCTCCATACATTATTGTAACGTGTATTACGCTTTTTGAGAAAACAAAAAAAAAAAGAATAAAAAAAAACACATCTTTTTCATGCCAATATTACTCCTATATAATTACATGCGCGTGCACAAATGAATTTCTCATTATTGGATTTATATGATGAGCAATCTTTGATCGGATCAGAAGTGGCTGCTTTATAATATCAAATCTCATATATGACGCGAGTGACGTGTATTGATCTTATCGACACATCACACGTTTATTTCTCTCTCTCTCTCTCTCCCTCCCTCCCTCTCTCTCTCTCTCTCTCTCTCTCTCTCTCTCTCTCTCTCTCTCTCTCTCTCACTCACTCACACACACACACACTCCTTCACTGTCATCCCATACCAATTTCAACATTTTATTAACAGACACTCACCGCGTATATGAGGTCCCCCTCATGCTCTCTCCCCTGTCAACGTGTTTTATCCCCCAAACGACATTGCACATTATCCTTCGTACTGGGCCCATTTAATAACACCTTCGGTAATTGAGTTCTGAAAATATCTATACAGGCTGCGCTCACCAAGAGAGCGCAGCTCACGGTAAAAGGGAAGAGTGTGAGACGAAGGGAAAAATATGGCGAGTCTCATGCAAGAAAATGCGTAACTCGCGCACACCATCGCACTCGTGGTGGCCATTGAACGCCTGTCAAATAATCGAGATATCATTAATTACGCACCAATTATAATTTCCGAGTGGGCACGGCTGTTACAATCTCGCCCTTTTTCATTTCATCTCTCTGCATCATGCTGCTTGCCAGTGTGCCTCGTTAACAAACTTAAAGAAGGACAACACACGTCGCACATACATTGGCACTCTGAAACCCGTGTGTGAGTATCAACAGGCAAAAGTTTGGCTGATCAACATGTGCTTTCGCGTGCAGATAAGCCATTTGTCATTTGCATATTCAGGGACCTCTGAGATCGTCGACGATATATGCTCGAAGAACGCGATTAATAAATTTCAGACTTCTAATTGTTGTTTAATTGCGATTTTTCCGCTGGCTTCTCATTGCGCTCTCATATCGATGAGCGGACTCGAAATTTTTACATATGGCTTTGCTAAATATTTTATGCAAATTTGTCAGACGAAAATTCAATGATTCCCATGTGAAACGATTCAATTATTTTTCAAGTGATCTTAAATTTCATAATTTATTTTGTTTTTTTTTCTTCGACTGTTTCTATTTTTACACTTGTTAAAAAATATTCTACGATCCCCAAATGAAAAAATATATAATTTATAAACGAAGGTGAACGCTTGGTTCAATTTGAATTCTTGAAAAGTCACAGAATCCTTTCTCTAATATACGCAGAGTGCATTGATGACCACTTCACGAAAGATCTGACCATTTGCACAAACGTGAACGTTGGATAGGTGGTTTTCGTGTCGTTGTGATAAAACTTAATAGATTCCAGTTTCTATCGCACTCTCTCTCACTCTCTCTCTCTCTCTCTCTCTCTTTCTCTCTTTCTCTCACTCTTGCTGAGAACGGAAATACCCCGGGAATGTGGCAGGGACCATAGAAATTAATCGATGCACCGGGCGCCCGGAACGCCGAGTACGTATGTATAGAGTTCTACGGGACAACACAGACGAGCTGGAAACGGGGGATAAAAAGAGAGACAGCGATGCAGACTCAGTCGCGAACCCATTAGCGCGCTTGCGCTTACGTGAAAGGAAAAAAAAAAGCGTGCACGCAGCATGCACACACACCGCCACTAATTTATTTAGCCCGGTGAGTTACCCAAGAGATGTTTCCCGCGAGGGAGGGAAAGAGAGAGAGAGAGAGAGAGAGATGCTACAAAATCGCAGTGTGCTAATCGCGCTAAGCATAAGCAACGTTCACGATAAGTGGCCGGGTGTTGGCGAGGCTAAAAGTGCTCCTCCACAGCTCGATCCAGTTAACGTTTCGCCATCAGCAGTCTGACGAATAAAATTAAGTTTTTTTACCCCGCAATCATATACGAATTCGAAAATTCTTCCTCTCGTTCACTGATCATTCTTAACTCAGCGAGAATCCGCACTAAAAATAACCGGAACTGAATTCTCCCGAGGATCTTTGCCTAAAATACTCACCTATTCATCTGTAAAAGGAGTTTATGAGGTTGAAAGTCTTCTCGACTTCAGCCTGTTTAACGAGCGAATCGATCGTGTCGTTCTATGAGAGGTGTCGAGGCAAGATCCACGGATGAGATTATTCTCGATGTCCTAGACTCGCAAGACAGGTGGTCCCGGGATTGTCGAGCTTGAACGTGACGTGACCAGATGAACGGGAGGACGCAGTCATGAATCAGCGAAGCGATCAAGAGGACGACGAGCATCTCTACCAACATGCACAACATATATATATATATATATATATCGTTTCGTACTTTGGGCGCGAGTGACTCTCATGAGAAGAATTGATGAATGAATATTGTTGCACTAGAGTCGAGCCCCCAAAGTGGTTGGACCTTCGTTGTGAGAATGCTTGAATGCCTCCTCGGATGTTAATCTCATTGAGCCATAGCAGGGAGAGAGATCGAGAGACTTAGACTAAAGAGAGAGAGAGAGAGAGAGAGAGAGAGAGAGTGAAAGAGAGAGCAAGGAGTTAAGCGGTGCGGGCTTCCTGCCAATTCACGAGCCAAGTGTCGTCGTGCCAATGCGCCACGGCGACGATTCAATGCAGGAGAGACACGAATGAAAATTGCCCGTGAGCATTGGTGCACACGACACGGTATAGAACTTCTCAATGAACGGGGTATTCCACTCGGGATTTGCCTAGATAGCCTATACGTACACGGGCTCGATAGGCGTGCCGGGTAAGAACATCGTTGTCCCATTGTGTATCCTCTTCTTCTTCTTCTTCTTCTTCTTCTTCTACTACTACTACTTCTTCTTCTTCTTCTATCCCTTTCTCGTCAATGGAATTGTCGTTCTCGTATCGCGTTGTATACACTACTGGTACGTCAATAGACCCGGAGGAGCTCCTGGCATTCTCGAATAGTTTGAAAATGTGAGCTAGACACGGCCGGTATTTATTAAGTATACGAATGTCCAGTAGCGAGATAAGTTCAGTGATGGACCTCACAGTTTTTCTATCGAGTGGCCATAGGAAAGGGTTCACAATGAACTGCATGAATGGCCTCCGGCACGCTTGACAGACTTCCATACTTTTTACTATGTGCTGCGGCTTAAGATATAGTATACGATTTTCCGGAAGTTCTTGTGAAGGCCTCTCGAGTAGAGGAATAATAGTTGAGGTGTCTAAAAGCCTTTGGAAATTTTTCAAGTTCCTTCAAAATGGAGATATAGAATTTTCTCGGGGCCAGGTGATCACTGACCAGATCGATGGTCAAGAATATTCAATTCCCTTTCTGTGAAAACCTGCCAAGTTCGAGGATATCAGAATATTCATCACAATTAATTCTAAACGTGGCAAAATTTTATAATTTGGGCATTCAGACTCATTCATCTTATGCGTTAATAGAGTTTGGACGTTTACAAAGCATCGCACACGAATAAAACGATAATTATTTTCGAATTATTCGAGACATATATATATAGTGGACGATGTATAAATGGCTTTGGAATTCAAAGAAATTTCCAGATGAATCAAACAAAAAGTATGGTGCAATCTCTATGGATTCAAACGACTGGAATTTTACTATGGTCTGCCCCTTAAAGCAGTTTACGAGTTTTAATATAACCAGCAAAGGTACTGGGTAACGGTGAGCTGCGCGTTTAATAAAAATCTTTAGATGGTGAATTTCCACCCTGGGCCCCGACGGAATGGAGCTCGGTGTGGGCCAGACGCGTTATTACACCCGCTCGCTAATTTGGCAGCTGTGGCTGACCTAAACGAGAGATTATGACACTTTAGTTAGTAAATTCATAGACGCGCTGGAGGGTTTTGAACTTGTTATATCAGGCGACAGCGAAGGCGTTGAAGCGAGCTGGAACTCTTTCTATCTCTCTATATGTATAGAGATCACTCGCTGCATTGGACATCATAGCCCCGCTGGCATCCTTCAATCGTCGTTTCTCCTTGGGGTCTCTTTCGCTTTTGGTCCAAGGGTGCGCAAGGATTTAGCTGCGGTTCTCTCTAGGTGGTCCAGATCACCTTGCGGGGTCGCCCATTCAGCATCTATCGTTCTCTCTCTCTCTCACTCTCTCTTTCTTCGCTGCTATTCTATTCGTCTTCCCAACGTCTCCACTTAGCCAGTTTCGCGCTTCAAGGCATCCTTATTTCCACCGCTCTGTAATCAGCCCGAGTGTTGTGGCCATTAACACCGAAACCGAGGCGCAATTTTTAACGCCACGAATTTCAATAACCTCGATGGGATGAGCCACACGGCTGCTGGTTTTGCTACCACGGCGACCCGTTGCTTCCGTCCTTTTTCACGAGCGGACTGGAGCGAGAACAGCGAAATTCAACGGATGAAGAGCGTAATTAGCGTATTAGATATACACTAAATACGGAGACGACACGCAAGAAATTTTACCGAAATGACAACTTTGGCTTAAACTCACTTCCTGCGAGGGTGGAATGTTTTATACATTGGAATTCCGACAGAAGACTCGAGCACCCTCCTTCACATTGTTCTCTTCATTCCACTCACCTGCTCTCATGGATTCGAAATAGCAAAAGTTTCGTTAATTTTTCATGCGATACTTTGCTCCTCATATTCACGTTTTGTTGCAGCATGAAAACTGGTTCAACGTATCGGAAATATTGAAAATTGAAAATGCTTGAGATTTTTTGTTTCGCTCGTGAAAAAGTGTTGACTTTCAAGTGAAATTGCGCAAGTCTCGCGCATCGTTCAATTTCAACAAATTTATTCGCGCCCTCTTACTCGCACTATATACTCGCAATGTGTTTTCCCTGCCCTAACCCGCCCCCGATCCCCATTTCATGCGTTAACCCCGTTACATGATAACGGGGTTAACATGGAGAAAAAAATAAAAAATGCTTGAGATTTTTTTTTCTCTCGTGAAAAAGTGTTGAATTTCAGGTGACATTGCGGAAGTCTGGTAGCGGATCATGAATGAATGAATCAAAAATCCGATTCGTTACATTAGCTGAGTTACGACTAGATCGTTGCACCTTCTGGGGTGAATCGGCACGATGGTTCATCTCGCTTTTCTCCGCGTATCGCTCAATTTCGACCAATTTACTCGCGCCCTCTTGCACTATATACTCGTTATGTGTTTTCCCTGCCCTAACTCGCCCCCGCTCCCCATTTCATGCGTTGACCCTGTTACATGATAACGGGGTTAACATGGAGAAAAACATACTATGCAAGTCAATTTCGGACTTTAACGTCTCTCTATCCCATTGCGTATATTTTACGTATGCAAAAAAGGGAGAGACCAGCCAACCAATCTATTCACAAAGATGAAGTCATGAGAGGACTTGCGAGTGATTAAAATTTCTCTCTCGTTGCTTTCCTTCTGCCTGGACTTTGCTAATTATTTCGTCGGAGCACTACTCATGCGTCGAGATTAACTTTTCTCGTGTCTCGTCTCCATGCTGAAACACACGCGCCGTTTTCGTGCACGCACGCAATTTTTGAAGCTTGGCACGAAGGATTCAAATATTTGCGGGTGTCGACGAAAACGACATGGTTAGTGTGATATATATATATATATATATATATATATGTGTGTGTGTATTTATACCGTCGCGCACTGCACGCGTTAATCAAACCAGCGCATGCGGCACCAACGCGAGATGAGAGAGAAAGAAGATTGGGGTTTGTGTTGCGTTTTTTTCTGTGAGTCTTTTGGCGAGACTTTAATTGCCACATTTATTTTCAACTCTCCGTGGTTTTCGTGCAAATGGGCGGACAATTCTGGCCAAAATTTTGCTACTCACACTGACCACTCGTAAAAATCTCATCTTCCCTAAATAAGTTCTCGGTCATGTCGTCGGCTTATAGGACAAGTCCATATACTCGATCCATTAAATAAATAAGCGATTATACATACTTGGCTTGGAATAAAAAGAAATCCCCAGGTAGACTTTGGACAATTTAATTTGTTTTTTATAAGTATAAAAATGTAGGTCAATATTTCGTGTATATGGCTTTATGATTTCCCTGTAGGGCTTGAGATGAGATTCGGCAAAATCCTCTCAATTAATCACAGTATCCTCATCGAATCGAATTCTCCAGGGTGTGCAGAATCGTGAAATACGACGACCGCTGTAACCTAAATCGAGTATCATGGCGCACCATGAATCATAGGATTTAAGGATGAATTGAACTTTATTCTGCATATACCCAGGACTCGAATAAAACTGGGTCGATTCGTAACACACGCAGACACACACACATGCACGCATTTATGACCGGTTGGAATCGTTGTCATGTCTCGCTGCAGCGGGGTGGTCCTTCTCTCTCATTTATACGAATATACGAGACCAATACTTTTACTCGATGCACATACTCGAGAGTTTGAGCGATTTATGTATATATTGTGTGTACGTGTATATTGACCAGCATTATAAACTGTGCTTACCAATTCCATCGACTCAAAAGCGCAGATTCTTTTCAATGCATTCGTTTTCTTCGTTCTAATACACAAAACGATTATTCATTCCCCTTTCTATGCATATACGCGTTTCGTTTCGTTTTTTTTTTCCTATATATTTATATGACTGAGTCTTCTATATCAGCCTCCCCTTTTTAGCTGGTCGCGCGCGCGTCCTCAAAGTTCTCCATAACCTTTTTTCTCCTATGAAACTCGGTGGATTTTTTTTTTTTACAACCGCCTTCGAGGAGCGGTGCACAGGTGGCACAAACGAAAGTAGTTCCACGAGATCGTGAAGGGATATCCATAGAGTGGTGGAGGAGGGGGAGAGATTGTATTGTCAAACCACAAGAGAGAGAGAGAGAGAACGAAAGAGTGGGGGGGGGGGGGGGGAGGGAGAGAGAATCTCTCTACGTAGTGTGGATTGTCTCGAAATTGGGCCCGTTGAATGGCCCCTTTGACGTCGCGATGTGCAGGGACATTTGATGTGTCTGGACCACGGAGATCATATGTAATCGAGCAGCCTCTGTAGTTATGAGATCGTACACGCGAAATAAAATCTGTGCTTTTTTTTATGACTGTCCACTGTGTGGCTGCTTAAAAAGGGTTGGCAAACGATCGTTGAAGCATTGGCTGGCGGGACATCGTATTGTATCTTGGACTATCGAGTCCTAGAGCTTATGTGCAATTATATTTTACTATTTGTCTGATGCTGGATTTGTTTGTGAACCGGTATCGAAATAATTGCTGACCTTAGAAAACACCAGTTGCATGTTAATGGCGCCAGAACTGCTGCTAAAGACGTTTCTCTGCATAGATGCAATAGTAAATTTTCTACATAAATCGTAATTCAATAGTAAATTTTCAATAGTAAATTTTATAATAAATAGCGTTGGTGTAATAAAACGATCAACCCTACTACGATTTTGCTTAAGCAGACTTTTCCTCACGCTAATTTAAGATGTTTTCACGTCCGCGTGAAATATAAAACAGACGTGATAAAAAATTACGTTAAGGAGCTCCCTAGCTGGTTTTATCATCGACAGATTTACTGGCTTCTATTAAAATCTCACGTAATGATCATTTGCACATTCTTCATGGTTTCATTTTCCATGTATTCATGCATGAATATCTCAACTTGGCGTGAGAAAATGTCCGCTTAAACAAGCTTTATAATCAATACCGTGGTCCAGGAGTTGGCATACCGTCCTTTATCAATTTCTCATTAATTGGCATTGTGGCTATTCCAATTTGACGAAAATATGCACACGCGTGGCGTATATTAAATAGGGTAAAATTCCGCTAGGTGGCAAATTATTCGGATAATTTTTTGCGCGCGAAACAATTGAGTGAAAAATTGAACGTACAAGTAGCAAGTTTCTGTTAAATGAAATGAAAAGAATCTTCCTCTTCCTCTATACCGACCATACCCACAGTCATGTGTCTCAACCGCAGATACAAGAAAACTACAACAACAATAAAAAAAAAAAAAGTTGGTCCATTTCGATGCGGCTGGCTCAGATCCTAACCGCAATCTTTTTCCCAATGAATCGGCTGAATGGAGCAATCATTGATGCGTAAGAGGTATTCTCGGTGTCCAACTGGTTACTTCCAACATGGAATTTCATCCACGTATATTGACCAATCATTCTCACAAATTTTAACGGAGATTCCATCACAAAATTGTCGATCAGTTCTATATAGACGCGGAGACCAATTATCAATCGATAATTAGTTACGTGCCTGGAATGAGTTTTACTCTCGCAATTTATTAGTGGATGATAAGAAGAAGAGAATACGTGAAATTCCGGATGATATCTCTCAATTCGTGAACGAGGGTTTCCTGTTTCCTCGCTTGAACGAAAATCCAATTATAAATCCAATATTAGAGAGAGAGAGAGAGAATCAAAAGTATATTTTTATCGTTAGAATTCTTTCAGCGTATATTATATACGAGTACAGATGATGCCACGAGCGAGAATCTCCCTTGTAATTAAAGGATATAATGATGTCTCCTGTTGAAATGGAAACTGAGAGAGCGACTGTGTATCGTTTCCCGAATCCTCGACATGACCCAATCTAACTGATACAGTGCTGTGGCTTGTCTTTTTTACTCCCACACCAAGTTCTCTCTGTGTGAGATCTCTCCCTGGTGCTCGGATCGCATGACTTTCCGTTTTACGCTGTTGGCGCACAAGTCTGAAAGGACTGCGTTGTTTTAAAAGGCCCCTGGACACAGCACCGACCGCTCAACCGGCCATCATCGGTCTTGATGCTCTTCATCGGTAATAGACGCTGAAGATATACCATAATGACGAGACTTGTATTATATATGAAGCCTCGACGAACATCTAGATGTTCAGGGAATGAATGAACGGCCTGTGCGTGCGTGACTTTGTGCTCGAGAGTGCGAGATTCCGGCTGACTGTGCGCATGACTCGCGATTAAAATTCTCGTCTGGAAATTTTGGTTCAGTTTGTCTAGTGGATGAATTTTACTGTGCATTCGATAAATTTAGGCAAACCTTTTTTTTTTTTTTTTGCGTGATCATGTAAATTCACTCTATGAGAAATTTATCAATGGACCACAGCTGGAATATATTTAACGGATATAAGTAAAAACGTGACAAAACTTTTTGTCTTTTATGCCGCGATGGAAATAATTCAATTTTTATTCTCATAGACAGGTCTTTTGTGAGCTCTTTTACCACATAAATATATATATATATTCTCCAGTTGGTTTTCTTCATCGGGGTTCTTGGTGGCCCATGAGGCAGCAAGGAAGATACAGTCGAGAGAGAGAGAGAGAGAGAAATATCGCAGACTGAGAGACGACAACCAACGAGAGCCTCATCATTATTCACTTTCGATAACAAGGAAGAAAACGAGAAAGAGACGCAGAGGCGGAATTATGCTAGCAGGAGATATATAGATTCTCAAATACAAACGAAAAAATATACACACGATATAAAAAATTACGACGAATAAAAATGGCTGCAGTTTCCATCGAGAACGACGAAAGCGACAAGCGTATATTTCATTATAATATGTTCACAGAAGACTGTGGAATATAAATAATGCTCCTCCATCACGTAGTTTCTCGGCACTCGTGCGGCGTTCTTGAATTACGTTCTCGTCAAATTTCGTCCAGTTAACTACAGAGAGAGAGAGAGAGAGAGAGAGAGAGAGAAAAGTTTCCCTCTCGCCATATAAGAGACATCTTCGGACGCTCATCGTTTACTCCGAAACTTACACAAATTATAATTCTACTAGCAGCAGGGGAGGACAAAATAATCGCTACTTGATAGCGACTTAAGGTGATTCTGAATGGTGCCTAACGACTTGGTGGCCCCGTCACCGCCGAGCTCCATTCCGTTTCTTTCCGAGATGGTCGCACCAAATAATACGAAGTCACGCTGTGCCGAGAGTCGTCTTCGTCGCGCTGCCTCACTACGGATACATTATATACATACATATATATAAATATATATATCCATCGTGTATACTTATGTGCGTAATATTATATGCACGCTATGTGTACCGATACGATGGAACGTGCGTGTGCAGCATCGCTGTAGAGTTCAGATAGTGTCCTCCCACACAGTCGTCACATCGTTATATCGCTATGCCCCTTAACCCTTTGTGCATCGTTCACCTATAAGATTCCATGTGGTATAACGAGATGCACTTTGGCGTCGCGCATTCTCGCATCAGGCATTAAAAGCACTTTTAATAACCCCAATAGCGTGCACAGCCCACAAATTTCACATAACTCTGATGAAAACTGCGACTGCCCGAAGAATGAAAAAATATTACATTTGGTTGGATGTTTAAATTGTCCTGTATGGAGGTAAATATTGCCTTGATGCAGTTTCAGAGGTTTTCCCTTGGGTCAAACGACGAAGAACCGCTGCAGTCTGTTTTTGAAACGTCGTTGGATCCCAGCAGGGCTTGAACACCACATAGATGGTAGAAGACAGCCTGCTGAGTCCTTGTGGGATAACTCCATGGACCTTGTTCTCCCGTAGGCCACGCGGTGGTTTATCATTCTGGTGGAGTAACTGAACGATTCTCTTGCTCATCGTATTTTTTGCTTCTTTTTCAACCCTCAAACTCCTGCAAAAGCCACTTTATTCCTTAACCTTGGGTTAACCATAATCTGAAGTTATCGTCTGGTTAATGCCTCATTTATTTATTGTTACTGTCTGAGTCGTGCCAAAAAATATCACTTCCGCTTGGTTGTCAAGATATGGCGGATGTACATGTCACACGGCAGATGACAACTTAGTGACAGGAGGACTTTTATGTCATTTCTGTCACGTAATGGGTTAGGCGAATCACCGTCAGACTTTTCCTTTGTAAAGGCTGGGCATATTTGACTCATAGAAACGTCCTTCAGACTGGCACAAATTTCCAATGAACCAATTTGATCTTGCAGAATGAACAAATTTAGATTTATTCATCGGAGGAGCTACGTAAGTATTACGAACCCTGAAGATTCGAAATGATGCGCGCATCAATTTTACATAGAATGATTACTCGAGTTAATTTTTCTGTCGTCTGTTTTTTTGCATGTGCCTGTATGGACTTTTCGATCATTGTGCAGCAGCATTGTGGACAACAACTGCGACGATGCAATATGTGACTGAGCACAGAGATCTGACGCCACGATCGAGAGCTTTGTCAGGCCAACCCGAAAAGACCCGAGCGTGGTCACGCTCTCCAATGTTCTCTCTTCCTCTCTCAGACTCTCGACTTTTCGACTTCTGTACTCTCGTACCAAAATGCACTGTTACTCGAGATGCAGAACTTGGACATCGTCCGGGTGAGCGCATCGAGCACGGCAGGGGCTCGCGTTGTCTCTTACTTTTCGTTATTTTAGGATCGATGGAACGTGACGTTCCTCTCGAGAACGAGTCTTTCGAACAACTCTACTGTACTTGCAAAAAAAAAAAGGATATCAGGGAGAACAAGCGAGAACGTCTTCGCAATGTTTGTTTTTATATTACCATCATGTGACGAATCCTTGGCATCTTTCAATAACAAAAACACAAAAGTCCACTTCGACGAAAATCTTTTTTGCTCTAGCGTTCAACGCAGCAAAAATAATTAAACAATTGAGAATTCATTTTGACAATATGTCAAAACGCCAGTTGATTCCTCGAGGGGAAAAACATGTCTCGTGGCTCTTCGAAGGGTAGAAAAGGAAATTTTGTCAAAATAATCATTTTTCTTTTCAGCATTTACAAAAATTTCACGTGCATTCTCGATACTGCCAGGGTTACAATTCTCTCCAATGACAAATCTCTGCGGAGTCATCAATAGATCAACAATGTGTCTGTTTACTGCGTTTGAAAAGTTAACATTTTTCCCAACAGGCGTATTTCTTTTGACTTTTTTTCATGACTCGGTCAACATTGAGTTTCGTCTCTGTCAGAGTCTTTAGCTATTAGTATTTTCAACATGCACTATTTTACGGTTCTATTAAGGTGCATGACATTTCTGCTTATTCATATATCACCATAGCCCGTATAGTTGACCAACAGTCATTGGTCCAAGGGTACATATATATCTACAGATAGCCACAGGATATCTTTTCGAGCGGACAGCGTGATGTCTAGTTTACGCCTAGTTTGAGCAGCATGCAGCATGTGCGGTTGGGCTCTGCCCACAATTTACTTCCATTGAAAGTACAAACTGGGAACGAGGATGGTCACGCTTTGACTGCAATTCGAGGGGGCAAACTCATGGGAGAAATACGCTGATGTGAGAGTTGGACGCACGGTGTCTGTGTATTTGCTGAATTGAGTTATGCCGCATGGCCAACATGGCGACCACGAGTGAGAGGGAGAGAGAGAGAGAGATAGAGATAAAAGAGAGAGAGAGAGAGAGAGAGAGAGAAGCAGCAGAGGATAGCGAGAAACTATATATGGGAAACACAACTTGGCGTTATGCCCGTGACTACACCGGATCCAGAAGTCCCTGCGGTTCATCCCACAATGGTGCCCCAGTCGCAGAGTCTCCTCATGTTCCACTGTACTGGCACACTTTATAACTATGTACATTTGTGTGTATATGCCGGTGAGTATATACAGCAGAGTCGATTGTGACGGAAGAGCAGAGATATAGAAACGAATCTCGGTTGAGCGAAGCTCTGATATCCTCTCTGGAAGTCGAACAATGTATTTCATGACCCGTCTAAATGTTGGAACAGCTTTTGGACAACTGCGTGAACTCTAATTGTCTCGTGGGAGAGGCCAGACAATCGGATGAAGCCACGAATGAGTTGGGCCCATTTTGTAAGATCTCTTCATCTTCATGTGACTATATATACGTGAGAAATGTCTTTCTTGAATTTTTCTTGTTGGCCGAATGACACAAAGAGCGAAAAGTTTGATGGGGATGATTCTCAGTGGCACGTCCGAAAAAAAAGAACTACTGTAATTCTTTTCTCTTCTCTCTCGGGTGGCCTCCGTCTATTCTGACGATGGGTTACCGATCCCACAATGTCCGGCAAAATATTCCACGTTTGCGAGTCTTCTTCGGGCTGGCACAACAGTACCCACACGCTGGCTCGACCACCCGGTAAGCTATTACTATAGGTACGCGAGTCTCATGGCTTGTGTGGTAAAAGGGAAGAGCATGAAAGAAGGGAATGAAAGTTAAGGTCTTGCGGAACGAGCGTCTAGGCCAAAGCGCCCCATGATTCGACTCCATATTGCTTTCTTGCTCATTCTTGACTTTAAACTTTTAGAGTCTTCGTTGGATCGTATGAAAGACCGGTAACGAGGCTGACATCACCGAGTCACTAAAGTTTTGCTGGACGAAGCTGAAATGATGCTTCCACCCTCTCTCTCTCTCTCTCTCTCTCTCTCTCTTGGGAATCATCACATTTTTCCTTTTTGGTCGAATGTTTCCACACAAAGTATGTAAATAAGAGTATTCGGGACAAAGACGGTATCTCCCTGACGATGGGCATATTTCTTTTCATCATAGATACTCAGGAATGTATCTTATAAAGAGGTTATATGGAATATCGTACATATTAAATAACTTTGAGGAGATAATATATGTCAACTGGTCTTGAGTCGTCAAACAACTAAACGAGCAATTTTAGAAAATTGTCGTTATATGCTATATAAAATAATTATAGTTACTAAAAATGCTTACAGAGCTATAATATGGTTAAAAACAAATCATACCACGTTCCAAAATAAACATCACCCATACCACTCAAATAACTTTTACTAATGCTAAAACCCATAAAGACAACTACTATCATATTTAGATTTAAAAAAAAATCCAGATGTTATGAAGGAATTCTATAAGGAATTATTTGTTTGTAACATCGACTAGAAGTTAAAAAAATCGATTTTTAGGTCCAAAGGTAGACCTGACTGGCTTACATCATTAACAACTTCGATAATATGAGTAAGTCTCCTTGCAGACGGTTGGGTCAACTTTTAGTTGAGACATGAGCGATGATAGGTGAAACAAAATAGATGAGAGAAGAGGAGCAACAAAAGATGGAAGATCAGAGAGAATTAAAGAGTCTCACCAATATACACGAACGAGTGCGTTACATTACACATTATATACCGTGAGGCAAACTGCAATCGCACCATATATGTAACCAACCACCTGTCCCTTCCTAGAGCTAAGAATGGTGTGTGGCGTGATTGCAATATATACGAGTGATGCAACGCCAGTACGAGCGAGCTGCTGTTGCCCATTTTTTTCGAGCGCATATGCACACGAGGGTCATGCAAATGGGCCTCATTTTTTATCGCACTTCCTCTCTCTCTCTCTCTCTCTCCCTCTCTTTCCACCATATCTCAACATTCTCGTATATTAACCTTTCAGAGGCAAACGCCCTCTCACTTCGTCGCGAAATGATCGTGAGTCTGTGCTCGAGTGCCACGGTAATGAGGGAAAAAATCGGCGAATAATTGCCGTGACCTCGCTTCTGCACTCTCGCGGTGAGTCTCGCGTTTGCGACGAGCCTTTAACGGACTGACTGTCCGTATAGTCCGTATTGGAGATAGTATTGCGGTAGTTGGAGCTCGTTGACGTTGACTGCGACTGATTGAAACCCTTTTTGCTGGTCCGCGAGGCCTCCTCTGCATACGTTTCGTCCACATATCGCGTCTCCACCTCACGTATATATATATATATATCTATATATATACATATATATATATATATACATCCCATACCGCGAAATCGTAGCAAGAATTGCACACGAGAGGCTGCAGAAGCGAGAGAAAGAGAAAGCAGACGTGCCCTCTTTGATTTTAAGCGAAGCGCCGGTCAAGCCCATCGTATATATAACTTATACTCTCTCATGTATGTATTCATGTAGTCTCATGTAGGTATGGGTTGTGGTTGATCTCGTTATCGAAAAAATAAAAAATAACCACACACTCGATTATCGACTTTTTTTTTCCTTCGGGGCGTTAACAAAAATTATATACATACTCCGCATATACAGGGCATCTAAGAAATGTCACATGGCTTTGCACCGAGAGCTAGTAAAAATTGTAACATTTATATATTAAGATTTTAAGAAAAAAAAAATCTTCTTCAGATTCTTTTTTTTTTTACTGCATTATTGCTTCCTCACTTGGCTACATGGGTCATTTTTATATATTTGTAGTCTCGTTCTTGTACGTACAAGCGAGATTCGTATATATTGAATTGACGAAAGGGAAAAACGACAACTTGACATAATCGGATGTCTCTGTCATATTTCTTTATCGGAAGGACCATCGGGTATAGAATATCCGTGTGTAGCATTATCTCAAAAAAATTCAGCCATCGAATGCATTCCCTCGAAGGAGGCTTAAGGGAGACCAGACCAGTTAAAGGTGATCTCGACCTAAATTTTCTCGTTTCTCGAACTCACAATTGGCTCAGCTCACGTTCCCTCGGAGAATGGATTCTCTCGTTGAAGAATAAGGAACTAATAAATGGTAAATGAACGGGTGTGGTAGCTCTGTCGGTCACGAGGGGGTTTATGAGGGGCAAAAACGATGACACTCGAGACTGAGCGTTCCATGAGCCAAAGGGTGAAAGGGTGGAATTTTTTTTTTTTTTTTTTGGCAATTTCACCGTTCCCCTGTCAAGCGCAGGGCCATTCGTCGTCAGCGTCCGATCGTCTAAAGATCGCTCAGGCTTCTTGCGCAGGCTTTGAAGAAAACGAAGTCGCCGAATCTTCTTTTTATACTCTCTCCTCTCTCTCTCTCTCTCTCTCTCTCTCTCTCTCTCTCTCTCTCTCTCTCTCTCGTCGAGTCTCTCTTCTGTACCGTTTTTTCGTCTCGTTCTTTTCGCGAATCTCTCTCGTCTCGATTGCGCGCTGCGGCCGAGAGTGCACCACCTGCCATGACTCACCGCCTCCTCTCGGCTCCCCCGCAAAACTTCACCGGATTACAAAGACTTAAATACTGGTCACTCGGGCGAATGTATAACGCGCGCGAGCTCGTGCTCCTCTCTTTAAACCGCAAAGAGGCTCGCAAAGAGGCTTTCTCGCTTGTATTCGAAGAGGTGAAAGAGGAACGGCCCCGAGTGCACCATCAGCTTCGTCATGTGTATATGGGAAGATATATATATATATATACCACAAAAGGATTGAATTGGTGAGTGGGCACGAGCAGAGAGAGCGGAGGTTTTTGCCACAGAAAGAAAGGAGCGAGATATATCGATATAAGATAGCAAGCAAGCGAGAGAGAGAGAGAGAGAGAGAGAGAGAGAGAGAGAGAGAGAGAGAGAGAGAGAGAGAGAGAGAGAGAGAGAGAGAGAGAGAGAGAGGAAGAGAGACAGAGAGTATGAAAGCGTGAGCCCTCGAGGACCTCTCGCGTGGCCAGATTATATCCGTGCAACACATGAAAAATAGTCACCATAGTGTGGGATTAGCGATTCGTTAAAGTTATAGCCCATAAAAAAAAAAACAAATTCATACCCAACTCCAGGGACAGAGGTCGCCGATCTCTATACGAATTGGCTTAATCCCGCGGTCAAAGAGAAATCAACTTACGCGCCACAAATCTCGTCATGTGATGGCTGGTTGGACAGAACAAGACTGAAGCTCGTTTAGAACGCGTCTAGACAAACTGACAGAATCGTATGAGATATTTTATGGATTGCCTCTGTCATTCAAACCATTTTGACTGACCAGCCTCTGTCGACCATTTTTTTTTTTTTCTTTTTTTTAGAAAGAAGCTCAAACCCTTTTCAAAGAATTAACTCTTCATATCCATATGAATAATATCGATATAGTACTTGTCTGAAAAATAATTATTGAGAGGCTCCAATTTTACACGCGATTCAACGATGTTTTATATATATATATCTATATAAATATATATATATATATATATATATATATATATATTGTTTATTGAGAAGCCAAATATTTTTTTATATTTTCATCGCACGCTTCGTATGTGTACACACGCTGAATGCTGCTGTGTGTCACATTTTTTTTTTTTACTCTCTTCTTTCGATCCGTTCCGTGTTAGTCAGCCCGTATGTCTGTATCATACGAGGCATTTTTCACGTGTCAGCTTTCGCACATGCGTGTACGTAACGCATGCCCTTGCGTGAGAGCTCACTCACGAATATCGTATGTAATGCACTACATGTAAATTTTTTATCTTTTTGTGACGACAAAACAAGCCAGAACAGCGCACAGTTGAAGTTTTGGGTTATGCTGCGGATGAGGACTGGCATAAATTACGAGGCGAGAAAATGGAGCCGTGACAGAAGACAAAACACTCTCGAGTCGTCATATTCGTGGTGGATGGACAGCATGGACAGCAAGAGCAGGTTTCTAGATCCGAACGTTGGATATCTTAACTAAACTTGAACGCCACCCAAGGTGTCAGTCCAAAGCCAGATGGAAGCTTGAGATACACACGCATGCACACACACATATATATATATATATATAGTATAACTCTCGACTATACACGTGAAGGTGCGACGCGACCATTTCTCGTCAACGCATCAGCCATTTTACGGTGGTCGAGGTCGAGAGATCCACCAGCACTCTCTCGCAATCAATGTCCGGCAGGGACGATCCCCTTGAAGTGTAGAAAAAAGCCCTTGGCCAACAGATAGGATTTGGGTTGGTGGTAAATGGGTGACAATAATATCCTGCTTTTCGTTCTGTCGAACCTGCAAGAGGAAACGTTCACTGCTCTGTCTTGCCTCTACTCTAGGAAGAAGATGAAACTTTTTTCTCATCTGGCCTAAGTCTTCGGTGTGGTCCCAACTGACATGACAGAGGACTCAACGTTTTTTTCATCATGCAGGTTCTTTTTCATTGGTGGCTGAGATCACTCCTTGCTATCCATATGGCCATGTCAGCAATCAACAAGCCTGCACATTCCCAGACCATATTTAGCGTTTTCTACATCTCCTCGTAATATAATCTATAGGATGAAAAAGACAATCAGATAAGAAGCGAAAAGAAGTGCAAAAGTCTAATTGCCAGAAGAATAATATTGGTCGCATGACCTTTCGCGTTATACAGCTGCACCTTGCTGGGATTCACCAACTCCCATATGACGAGCAGTCACTTCTCAAGTACCGAGACATCGTGATTGTTCCGAGAAAAGTAGACACTGGTGCACGAGCGAAACAAGTAGAAGCGAAAGGCAGACTGTGGTATCTGTGCTGGATCCAACTTGGCAGGAGGGAATGAGAGTGCTGAGAAAAGAATAAGAAGAAGAAGAAGAAGAAGAAGAAGAAAAATAAGAAAAAGAAGAAGAAAAATAAGAAAAAGATAAAGTCAAAGAGAGAGAGAAGAAGGCGATGGAGAGCGGAAAAAGAATGCAGTGAAGGTCCGTGAGTGAAGCGCAATTGCAGCCGTGTCGTGTTGAACTCGAGAGGTAAAGCTCACCATCGCAAGTAGGTTCTCTACGGCGATTGAGGCTTGGCCTTGGCTTTCATATACCCGGGCACGAGAAGACTGCCAATCACGAGAAAATCCCAATAAACTTCTACACTGGGAGGAAGTTGTTCTCTACCGTGTGAAGGAATGTTAAACGATTCTAATGATTTCCGTCTAATAATAGAGTAAATGTTACAATGATTGAGCATTCAAGAATAAGTCATCGATCAATAATTATTATTATTAAAATTTTATGCAGCAATCACAGCGAGATTGATCTTAAATTATCAGTATTAGTTTATCCCAACTTTTCGTATTTTGTCAATCAAACGCATCACTGCCATATGCAATTCCTACATATTTGAGTGTTCAATAGACCGAAGACTCTCGTCGATTCGTGCATTATGAAATTAATTTATCATTGTTAGAATTAATACGAGAAAAAAAAATTGTGTAGCTGTCAGAAGACACTGCGGTTCATTGTAGACCCTCGCACGTTTATGCATCCTTGAATTTTCTCATTCATGGCTCGTGTGCAGAGGAAAATATGAGGGAGCCACTGAGCGCAGCGGAGATGAAGTCTGATTGCACTCCCGCGCACCGCACGTTGCATGCTCATTACAACGACTGTTAAGCGCGAGGTTGTGCAGCTGTACGCCCCGAGATGATTTCACAGTCCATCCAGCAGCAAAGAGAGAGAGAGAGAGAGAGAGAGACAGACAGATAGACGGACAGACAGAGACGGAGACAAAGAGGCAATGTTCCTGCCTCCCTGACTCCCGCGTATGCCCCTTAAGGATATATCGCGCATTATGGTCAGCCAACCCGACAAGATGATGAGCAGATATTACAGTTTAGAGATATTTAAGGAAATTTATGAGCTCCTGGTATAAAATCACCCAGGGCAAGTTCCACCGCCCAATGTCATTCTTTCCTCCATGAAATTATATTCGCTATCCTTGATTCTGTGCGCAGATTCGAACGATCTATTTGAATTGAAATCCTCGCGACAATTAACAAATACCAAAATTCAATAAGTGCTACGTTCGACTATTGAGTTGAACTAAGAACAGGATCAGCATATGCTGATGCAGAGCGTGGAAATTTTGAGCTATATAAGCAAACGTGGAGTGAAACGAACGAAGATTCTCTCGCGCTGCAACCAATTAAATCACGCGCATGCCACCTGCCAGAGCGTGACCTCTCAATGCTTGCATGCTGGTGCAAGAGAGAAATGTACGTGAAGCTTTCTCAGCCACGCAATCCTTTTTCATGGCTTCATGGCTCTCGGGAACGCGAGATTTTCCATTCCTCTTCTTCTTCTTCTTCTCATTCTCGCATGTACTATTCATATATTTACTAGTCCACTGTAGTTATAATGACACATGAAACACTAGCGAATTATACTCGTCGCTCTTGCTTTCTTGAATTAAAAAAAAAACAAAAAAACTTGCAAACATGAGCGCATCTTGTGGGGGAAGAAATTGACTTTCTGAATAATCATCAGAGCCTTATCGCGTGCATGATATTCAAAAATAATAAAGTCTTGTGTTTGGGCTTGTGTGGAATTCTTAAGGAGCATGATGGAGATTGAACAATCAAATTACGCTACTAAAAGACACACACATATATATATATATATATGTATAAAATGTATAAAATATATCACAGATACTCGACACCTACCACCTCGAAGCTGACCTATTTACTTCAGACTTTGTTGAGAACAAAGTCTCAAGTACATTTGCAGTAAAGTATCCTCTGAGCCCGTAACCCTTTTCGTTATTTCTTTTGATCTGTACGAGCGCCACTGCTCGTACACCTGGAATGACTCCAACAATTTCCTACTATACGATCTACAGGGCAATCATTCTGCGCTCTGGTCCAGAGCGTGATTCCCTCGGACTCGAGACGGACCCGGACTCCAGTGCTATACATAGTGCTTTGGTTTCCATGCAAGGGATTCTCCCCCCATTTATTGTTTCGATATTTCAATGCCAGAAAGGCGTATCAAACTATGTTTGTACATACTTGATATGCCCTTTGAACTTTAGACCATTACGACAGTGCAGGAGATTACGGATCCTCAAGCATGTTTATGTGTGTGTGTATTTGGTGCGAGAACATGAACGGGTTATATTGACGTACGTCACTATATATACCCTTTGACCTCAAGACCGCATGATTCGAGAGGCTGTGGCCAAGCTCGTGGCCACGTCCTGATGGTTCGACCTCCTCCTCGGGTGTGGCTCGTCAAGTGTATTATTTCGACTATATACACGAGTCTTCGTACTGGATCGGATGAGCGCGTCGGATCCACCAAGAAACGCTTTAATCAACGCGAACCCTGCCCAGTTCAACATTGCCCGAGGGTCATGAGTTCTTGGTACATTTACTCGTGCTCGCGCCTTGAAGATAGGAATGAAGAAGAAGAAGAAGAAGATGGAGAAGAGGAGGAAGAAGAATGAGAGGATTATATAGAGAGAGCCAAAACTCCGCCAACGGCACAAACGAAAGAATCTCTACGCGTCTCTTGCACGTGGCTCGAACTCTGGCACGGACTTAAAAACGATCGCTTGGAAACCCTCATCCGTCATCGGTCGTCACCAGTCAGCCAATCATGCGTTGCTCATCTAGGCCACTCGCGCGTCTGGCAACGGCTTGGCTTGAATCTCTCTCTCTCTCTCTCTCTTTCTCTCTTTCTCTCTTTCTCTCTCTCTCTCTCTCTCTCTCTATAGTCTCCTCAGGCGTAATCGCGTTACGTATACCACCCTGTGGCCCCTCGAGCTGATTAATGGACGATGCAACAGCAACAGCAGCAGCAGCAGCAGCAGCAACTTTGAATCAGTGCCTTATGAACACGCCAGAGAACTAATGCTGACCAGTAAAATGTCATAGTAAGAATAATAACGTGACCAACAGTCTCGATATTCATTTTTATTTTCATAATCGTGTAGAATTATCAGATAAATCGTCACGACACCTCGGGAACGAAAATTGTAGAGAGCAAATTTCGTGCAAATATGCGGGGATTCTCAAATGATCGCTTTGTATTCTGTGGGCTCTGCATATATGCAAGTAGAGAGGCAAAACACGTAGCATGGCTTGCGGCAACGCACGCGCCAGTCGCGTTGCTGTAACGTCGATTTATGAGAATTTCTGGGATGGTTAATTTCAGAGAGTGCATTTGCGGCTCGTATGACTGGAATATGAGCGGCAGCTGGTAACGTATATGTTTGCAATCTGTAAAAATCTGTATGTACATATTATATATATACATATATATGAATATATACATATATGTGTATATACATGTATGCGTATGTATTGTGCAATGTGCATAGGGGGGGGGGGGGGGGGGGGTAGCAAAATATTCTTCGGAAAAAAAAAAAGACCGATGAGCAATACCACAGATGATGTCACATTTTTTGCACACGTATCAACGTACTCAAAGAGTGCAGAAAAATCCACTTCGTGCCGTCATGTGCCCATGAGAATGATAATAAAATTTGGTTCATGAATAAATATCATTTTTTGCAAATTCTTTGGGACGTGAGAATAAATGTTTGCGAATATGATGCACTCTTGAGTGCATGAAATTTGTAGGAATAAAGAGGAATTCTCTCGTGTGCACCTGCTGGTTTTCTGCTCGCGCCTCTCAGCTAGCTGGGCCGCGACCTCACGCGCCCATACACGCGTCTGAACTCGCGGATGCTGTGTTGAGCTCCGAGGGGGCAAAAAGGTGAACGATGTGAGGAGGAGCGGAGGAGGGCTTGAGAGAATGGCGAGAGAAGAGTGGAAAAAAAATTTGCTGCTCAACCCAATACTCTCGCGCTTCGTTCGGGCTGATTGACGAGAGAGAGAGAAAAAACAGAGAGGGAGAGAGAGAGAGAGAGAGAGAAGAATATAAACTGGACAGCGGGAAGCACGAGTCAGTTGGGATGATGCGAGAGACGCGTACATGGTAAAGTCGGGAAATATGGCCCACCAAAATATTTCTGCTTACAAGATACTTAGCAAAGTTAATTTTTTAAGACGTTTAGAACTAGAATCGAGGTAAAGCCTACTCGTTAACATTTGACCTTTGTACGATTGAAATGATTTCCGTGTCTGACAAGTCCGTCCTATATTCAGCATAACTTTTAAAAAAATATTACACTTCAAAATTTGTCCCCATGAATAAAAATTGAGCTTTGAAAAATTGACCCATAGGTTAGAAAAAGGCATTTTCCAAAAACGCAAAATAAACGCAATGGCCACTTGTGAAAAATTTACCACAATAAGTGAGTCTGGTGATTTTTACCCGCGAAAAGGGCCTGGATTTAGTGCACTCTGCTTCTCTTTACTGTTATCGAAATGAATAAGTAGGTCGAGATTCATACATAAATTGCTGGTAGCGCATTTGGACGAAAAATTGTGCATCTTACCAGCCTGGGCCATATTCCCCCACTTTATCCTAGGTAATTGCGGTAAAGCACGTCCATGGAGCAGTGAACGCGGACATACAAAGTGACGAAAGAGAGAGAGAGAGAGAGAGAGAGAGACTAAGAGAAGAAGAGATATCTCAGTGCCTCGCCCAGCGCAATGAACGCACCTGCCTCTGGTGCTTATATATCGCGCACTTTTAAAAATACGGGTCCAGCGTCACACACACAATACACTCCAGTCCTCGGGGGGCGTTTGCGGCGTTGATACATATTTGCTCTCAGTTCTACCTTCTTTTTATACCTATACTCATGAATGCATGCATAAGCATGAATATATATCTATATATATATATATCTATAGATATATCTATATATATATCTATCTATATATACGTATATATGTATATACATATGTAGTACATAGTACGCGAGTTATGTGTGGACAGAGTGAGCCGGAGGCTAGCAATAAGCGTATGCACTCACGCTGAGAGAATCAACCCAACAGTTTTCTCGAAAAATATACTCACGAAGAATTTGCCCGGTACGAAGTCACCGATCACCTCAATATTTCTTCACCAGATACATGACTTTTGATACAATAAAAACACACCGAAACAAAAAACAAGACAAAACACACACACACAACGCCCCAAGGTATCAGCAAACCTTTCAAAATCCAAGCCACGAAACAGGTGAATGTATGACAAAAAAATTAGCAATGTGGAATTGAGTTATTATCACATAATTATCTCGTTTTCTTCATTAAAAAAAAAAAACAAAAAATCATCAAGCAAGATATGTAAAATTTTTCGAGATTTTTTTTTATGAGAGAACAGCAGACACTTTAGCCAGCTCGTAAATTTATGATAAAATTCGTAAAATAAATGAGAATGAAATAATACAAATAATAATATTAATATGACTAATCAGAACAAAATGAAGAACAGAGAAAGAGAGAGAAGAGTTAACGAGAGGAAACAGACCGCAGATGTGTATGCACATATTGCAATTATCATGGTCGCTTGTGAAATATTTCCACCTCTCAACACTGGAGAAGCGGCAAAGAGAGAAGTTTTGTAACGGTTCGTTCGTATGTACACGAAATGAAACAGGAAAGGAGAGAGAGCGAGAGAGAGAGAGAGAGATCGTTGCATTTACATGCGGATTAGTATTTTGCGGAATCATTCAGTAGAGATGCCCTTCGAGAAAACCAGTCGGATTAAACTTTCTCCCCTTCCCTCCCTCTCTCCCTCTTTGCCTCTCTCGCTCTCTATATCTCTCTCTCTCTCTCGTACATACAGAATCATCGCTGACAGCCAATTTCTCGTTAAGCCGGAACGTCAGAAATCTTTCTGCGTGTGAATGCGAACAGCAACGAGAGGGTCACGTCATGCTGCCCCCGTTTCTCGCAAAGACGCAAAGATCGCAAAACTTCCGGCTCGTTGAATGTTGAATCGAAGGAACTATATATACTTTTTAACACTTCTCTCGTATAAGTATACAGTAGTAAGTAGTTAAACGTTGCTACAAAGTATCGAATGAAATCGAGTGCCACGCAAACTAACGAACTCTCCCCCTCTCTCTCTCTCTCTCTCTCTCTCTCTCTCTCTCTCTCTCTCTCTCTCTCTCTCTCTCTCTCTCTCTCTCTCTCTCTCTCTCTCTCTCTCCCTCTCTCTCTCTCTCTCTCTCTCTCTCTCTCTCTCTCTCTCTCTCTCTCTCTCTCTTTCTCTCTCTCTCTCTTTCTCTCTTTCTCTCTCTCTTTCTCTCTCTCTCTCTCTCTCTCTCTGTCTCTTTATCTCTCTCTCTCTGTCTCTCCAGCTTTTTATTTTCTCTTGGCAAACGCGACATCAATAATTGACGGGCGCTATTATTTATTAAATGCCTCGCTTCTTTAATAGGTCGGGACTGTCGTTTATCACGTTGAGATACGAGATCGAGATCTGGTCGATTATATACGGTGCGTTAAATTGAAATGGTGAAGTTCGTCGTCTTGATGTGCTCATCCCTTCTGTCTTCTCTTCTTTACACGCGTTTGCTATGCGGAGAATCGTCGTCGCGCGCACACGCCTCATCATGATGATCCTCAGTGTACACGCTCCAGTATACTATATATATATATATATATATATATATATATATATATATATATATATATATATATGTATTACATTGATACGATACGAGAGTCCTCTTGTGTGAGGCTCGAGCGAACGATTTATATTAACGCGCGCTGTTAATTAACCGGATCTCATTTAAACCGGTTCGTCGTCGTCGTCGTCGTCGTCGTTGATGTCGATGTGACGCTCGAGAACGTCGTATATCCGGTGTCAGGACTTACTCTTCAACTTGTCTCTTTATACCTACTTGTGACCGTGAGATCCGTGAGATCTCTCACATGATCGAAAGTGTACCACCCAGTAATTATGCAAAAATATTGTGATTAAACGAGTTACATTACGAGTATATTGATATACAATCGCTCACGCGTTACTGCACTGGGTCGTATATACGTATACACGTATATATATATATATATAATCATCGTCATATCGTCCCCTTTTAAATATGCACTGGCAGCCTCACATATTTACATAATGTCTGTCAATGTGTAGGAGATACATCGAGAAAAAAGATTTAGTTAAAGTTAAATAGGGTATATTTAAATTCTTTTAGTTGATTCCAAATAATTTATTTGTTCGATTTAACAAAACGAATATATTTCATATACTCCCCGATTATTACTTTATTAAGGTACCCAACGCAATCAATTGAACAAATGATTTAATCAATTTAAATATATAATTTATTTAAATTGAATTATATATAATAGAAATATTTGCAAGACATAATGTAAACCATTCTTGAAGGAGGATAAAAGTTGACAAGACTATTCAAAACTATTTTTAATGAAAAATCTTGAAATTTCATATTGACATTATTTTTTATCGTAATCGTACGATTGAACTTTTGATGCAATATTTGAATCTTCGTTTACCTATTTTGATATTGAAATTTTTTAAATAGTGCCCGCGAATTTTAAAATCAATACCGCATTATCGGTAATTTGTTCTGTTAACAAACTACTTGGAAAGAATCAAGAAAATCTAATACTGCTGAGACACCATATACGACGACCCTATAATACGAGACGACCGAATACATATACATGTACATGGATATATATATATATATCCATACATACATATACATGTACATACATATGCATGTACATGAATATATATATATATACATACATACATATAACACGAGATGACCGAAGTTCCAGTGGCGAGTCATTTGTACCCCAGCCAATTTCATACTTTTTACATACATCCAACACACACCAGATGGAGAGAGAGAGAGAGAGAGAGAGACTCGCTCGTTCACTTCACCGATCGTTTTAATAGTGACCACCGTGCCGATCTCGAGCGAAACGATCGACGAGAGACAAAAAAAGAAAGACGTATAACCTCATTCAGCTTTTGGGACGAATAACTTCGACAGGATTCAACCCAACAAATGTCTATGTGACTCTGGCAAAGTTGATTTCACCAAAAAATTAACCATCGATTTAAATTCGTTACGTCGTATGGATTTCTTTCTCCATCCAGGTGATCTCGAGTTACCTGTATCGCCTGCTTCTCTCACTACCATCCTTGGAGAATTACGAGAGCGCGGGGGTTGTGCAAAAAAAAATCACGATCAAGAAGAGACACGCGCAAGAGAACGCAAGAACGAGGATTTTCTGAAAAGGCTACACACACACACACACACACACACACAGCCACACACCGTAGAAATCGCCTTGTTGTCCAGACCAGCAGCACTTGGAGGGACGTCGGCGCGTAATTGGCGTAACTCCGATTTGGCGAGAGCGCTCTCCCCGTGTGTACGTGCGGATCGAATTTACAATCGTTTTCATCGGCTTCTTATGGCTCGAAGCGCGCGTGAGTCCCACCACTCCACCATTCTACCATATATACTCACTTTGCCATGTATACCAACACACATATATATATATATATATATCCGGCTTGACAAAGTACTCAAAAAGCTTTTATGAAGTTTGCCTCAAATATGGTAAAGCGAATGAAGAAAAAATTTACATTCGTCAAACTGACTTGGTGAATTCACGATTTACGTATCCGTAAATTTTTACGAATTTGGTGTTCCGAGTTTTTTTTTGAAAAGTATTACGTGTAACTTACCCGATATATATTACGTAAAATAAGACAAAAAAAAATATTTTTCATACCGGTCAATTTGTACGGCTTGTATATGGATACTGAAAAAATTCGGTCATGTAAAAGAACATTTTTCGGTAATTTCTCTATATCTTTTTTTTTTGTTTTATTCCTCTTGTCGATTCAGAATTATTTATTCCAAGTTAAACTTTTTACTCAATGTGTATGAAGCATTTTTAATAACAAATAATTTATCGAGTAAGTAATTTTTTTTTATTACGAAATAGCTTTAAGCGTAATCACTCACTGGTACATTCGTCTTACGGTGCATCGATCGTTTCGTCCTGATTCGGGGGCGACCACAGGACAAGCAAAAAATTTGGTCTAATGTACTGGGGGTTGCCTGCCTATAGGCGCTCTCTAGTACATCCCTATTCGCTTCTTTCGTCATCATGAGATCTGCAGAGTCTTGTATAAACTTTGTAGCTCGTGTCTCCATATACACTTGTCAAGTACACTTTCTACCTTCGGTGGATACACGCGTATGTGTAGTTTCCAGTACAGAACGAGAGGTGCTCACTCTTGCTGCTAATGAGATTGAACAAGCCGCCGCCTCTCTCTCTCTCTCTCTCTCTGTCTCTCTCTCTCTCTCTCTCTCTCTCTCTCTCTCTCTCTCTCTCTCTCTCTCTCTCTCTTTTCTTTGCAAGGAATCTCCTGGATGAAAAAGTTTATCGATATTCATGCTCACAGCCGCAACTCGTTTTGCACTCCTATGTCGCGGTTGGGTATTTCCATGAAAATGTGGGCAAAGGTGAGCAAAAGCTGCGACGAGATTCAAGTGTGCGTGTTCACCTCGATAGTCGGCCAGAAGTCGAGATAGATTCGTTCACGGTATAGAAAATTCGATCTAATATCCAAACAAAAATATTTTTATCCTCGCATAATGGATCTGTGTCGGTCTCTGGACCCTTTCAAAAAAGGCCAATCAAATTTATATCGCCCAAACAATAACATAAAAAAAAGGGGCACATAGTGTACTTTTGCTGTCAGGTAAATTCACTTCCTGCTCAAAAACGAGGCTCTCCGATATAATTGCGAGGTAGAGAGAGATAGAGAGAGAGAGAGAGAGAGAGAGAGAGAGAGAGAGAGAGAGAGAGAGAGAGAGAGAGAGAGAGAGAGAGAAAGAGAAAGGGCGAGGGTGGTGAAATATTTTCTTCGAGAAATGGAATGCCTACAGCAGAGAGTGTGCCAGGCGCAAGCGGAGATGGTTGTCTGTTTTTCGTCGAGTCGCAGAGATGAGATTAAAAAAAAAAAAAAAAAAAAAAAAAACACGTAAAGGAGAACGCGCGTGGCGGAGGATCGATTCGTGATGCCACCGCGGCAATACCGCCGACCGCGATAATTCCACCATTAACTTTTTCGACCACGCGCGCCCAACGATTTAATGTCCTTCCAATTTTTACCAGCGAGCCATCGGTCGAGAACAGTCGACGATCCGTACGATTTGTCTCGGCTTCTCTACGCTCGGAGGCGAGATGATGACGAAAGATGATAGAAAAGAGTCGAATTCTTTCTGGTGTCAGTATCGGAGGGGTGGAGCGGGAGGTGGGAGGTGGTGGGGGTGAGAGATCTCATGGAGAAGATCGAGGATAATCCACAGTATCACAAAAAATAACTTCCGGTACGTTCGCCTCTGAAGAGAAATAATGATACCTCTGGGTTGATTTCAGGCAACACGAAAATCAGAGGGTGAATCGGATCAAGAGAATTGCACACCGGCAATTCACAGTGAGACGAAAAAATTTGACCTACAATCTGAACGTGCGAGCCGAGAAAGGGAGACGAGTAAAACTGGAAAAAATCGTAAACGTTTTACTTGCGTAAAACTCTCGTGAGACCTGGAGGGCTGCTCAATGGGTGACTCGGGGATCGTTTCACTGATGAGATGATCATGAATCTTGTGAGTATATAAGGCAAAGTTTCTTAATGTGGGACGAAAACTTCTCACACTTTTAATATCCCAGCGTTTCTTGATCCAAGCAAGAAAGAGGAGAAAAATCTTGGCTCTTCTCCGATGTCTCTTATATTCCGTGTGCAGTGGTCCATGTGGGATGAAAACTTCTCACACTTTTAATATCCCAGCGTTTCTTGATCCAAGCAAGAAAGAGGAGAAAAATCTTGGTTGTTCTCCGATGTCTCTTATATTCCGTGTGCAGTGGTCCATGTGTGATGAAAACTTCTCACACTTTTAATATCCCAGCGTTTCTTGATCCAAGCAAGAAAGAGGAGAAAAATCTTGGTTGTTCTCCGATGTCTCTTATATTCCGTGTGCAGTGGTCCATGTGTGATGAAAACTTCTCACACTTTTAATATCCCAGCGTTTCTTGATCCAAGCAAGAAAGAGGAGAAAAATTTTGGTTGTTCTCCGATGTCTCTTATATTCCGTGTGCAGTGGTCCATGTGGGATGAAAACTTCTCACACTTTTAATATCCCAGCGCTTCTTGATCCAAGCAAGAAAGAGGAGAAAAATCTTGGTTGTTCTCCGATGTCTTTTATACCCCGTGTACAGTGGTCCATATGGGATGAAAACTTCTCACACTTTTAATATCCCAGCGTTTCTTGATCCAAGCAAGAAAGAGGAGAAAAATCTTGGTTGTTCTCCGATGTCTTTTATATTCCGTGTGGTGTGACCCCCACGTGAGACTCTCCATTCCAACTATGAATGGAGTTTTCATCAATAAGAATCCAGCTATGCATGGAACTTTTGTCTACAAGAGTGAGCTGAGACGTGATTTTTAAATGATCATTTTTTTTGTCACCAAATTTTTTCATACTGCTAGAGAAATAAAAGTAGAACTCCTTCGCTACATGCTGCGATTATTTTCATCAATGGAATAAAAGGTAGCTCGCCGATTAATATTTCAATACCTCGATTTTTCTATTTGTGATAAAAAATAAAATAAATACGAATTTTTGACTAATAACCTTTTTTTTTCCTTCATCAGTTTTCATTCTATCCAATTCATCTCTCAAGTGCATATTTTCACGGTTCACCGACGAGTTTAATATCCATATGCCTGGTGAATAATATACCACGAGAGAGTCCCAGCTCTCCGTTCGACCGCGAAATTTATGCGAAGGCGATCGAATAAATCAGACCACGCGTTGCTATAACCTTTTCTTCCTTATTCTCTCAATTCTCATTCTCTCTTTCTCTCTTGGTATATATGGAATCGCAGCTTTTACTGCCGAAAATGGATGATTTGTTTTCGCAGGCCCAGCAGGTCGGCCCGAGAGTCAAGGAAAGAAGCAAACGATCACAGGGTATATACATACACATTTATATATATATATATGTGTGTCTGTATGTATATATGGAAGAAGCAAAGTCGTGAGAGGGCGCGCGTGGTGAACGAATCGCGTGTCGGTCGATGATTTACTCACGCCCTCGTAACGAATCTATTAATTATTTATGGGCTTTCGCGAAATTTATTTGCCGAACACCACGGGGAATCCGCGTCGAGGCCACATCACAGGCTATATAACGCTCCTATGCTCACCTCCGGGCGATATTCTTTGTGCTCTATTCACCTTCTGTGCCTAATACAATGATTGCTCTCTCAACTGTCTTCATCCCCGAAAGCGTGTTAAAAATTTCGCGATTCTGTCCGAGTCTAAAAGGAATCAGTTAAAAAATATATAACGCATCTGGATAAAATGAAAGTTAAATTTAACATAACGAAGGATTTTTTCCTAATTTATTGATTGAAATATTTATTCCTTTATGCTGGTTTACAGAAAATTTCACTAATGGCAAATGAATCGAATTACAAAGAACCATTAAGCAGTGATTGGCTGGTATATTCAGCCTCTCATCCATCAATTTCGTTCATCATTTCTGAATTCCATCAAAAAAAAAATCGTGTCGCCCATCAAAGACCAACGAGATCGGATCTGCTGTTTTTTTTTTTAAATTGTTCTTTTGCACAAAAACTACCGCCGTAAATTCATTTTGCAAATTGCTACCACACCCCTTTGCTACTCTTGGCTCCCGCATCACGAATCCAGATTTTTTTCATCATTTGTGAATTCCTTACGAATGCCCATCAAATGAGCAACGAGATCGGATCTGCTGTTTTTTTTTTTTTTAAATTGTTCTTTTGCACAAAAACTACCGCCGTAAATTCATTTTGCAAATTGCTACCACACCCCTTTGCTACTCTTGGCTCTCGCGTCACGAATCCAGCCGCCCGGCGTAACGAGTTCACGCCCGAAACGTCGGCTAATTGTGCGCACGAGAGGCGGGATCGCACGATATGGGTTAAAAAGTGCGGTCGGACCAAGGCATTTTAGGTCCCAAAAAGCGACCGTGTATACACAAAGTGTGCACGGTGACATATGGCGTGCGCGAACGGACCGAAAAAAAAAAAATCAAAAAATCTCTTGACCCATTCACAAAAGACATTATGAGCGAGTCATTCACGCTAGAAAACGTAGAATGCTGAGTAGTTCAGGATGAATTTTCATTCAGAGATGAAACTTCTCCACCCACAAATCTTTTGTAGCGCAAAAAATCATCGGCGGCAAATTCGTGACGGTCAGATTTTTGGCAATTATCGATAGTTTTTCGAGGCTGAAAACGAGCTTCTCTCGGTCATGAGAAACCCCATGATTGTCTTCAGTTTCTCGGGAAGAAGAGGAGAGAACACCATTTTACGCGAGAAACTCGGCGCCTTGTTATAATGAGAGGTCTCAGTGGAGCCGAAACAGGGTTAACCAGAAATAAGCTAATTAGAGAAAGAGCTGACGAAAAGGCTGCTGGATAATTGTTAAAATTTCCTTTGACCGAGAGAGTGGCACACAAAAGGTGAGGATACACTGCAGCATCTTACAGGAACGATCCAACATAGCGAGTCAGCAAATACACAAAGCTATAAGCTTTGAAGACTCATCAGAGGTGAGACGACGGGTGTATATTAGCCGGGACACGCGTTCATGACGCTTCTGTATAGAAAATAAAAATGGAGGCGTACCTTAGAAAAGGCGTATCTTGAAAGTAATTAGGAGTTAAAGGTGCCGCGTTAATTACAGTTTCGTCGCTATACACCATTGATAATCTCGAGGTCTTTTATGCATGAGCACAGAACTATCCATGACTACAATTTAGTTTCATAGTTGTATATAATATTGAGAAGACTCGGCGGTGGCATTCGTAGAAACAAGAACACAACTTGATGAAAAGTTTCCTTGACTCCTCGAGGACTGGCAATTTTCGTCATTTGTTCGTTTCACGTTTCATCCAAAAAGTTCCTTGATTGTATGCTCGTCGAGATGAGGAATCCTGAAAGTGATGACGAGGAAAAAGATAAGAGATACGAGAGAGTTCTCCATCTCGTTCGTTAAATCCTGGAGAAACCGGATAAAGGAAACTCCCCCGGGATAATGCGTGTTTGAGAGAGAAGAGATGGAGAATCAGAGTGAGAAAAGCATTGTTGGAATGAGGGAAAAGGAACGAGTGTATAAACTATTGTTGACTGACGAGTTTCACCGGTTGTTAAAACGATAGACGTATCTATCCAAATGGAGACATTTCGAGTACCCCCTTCTCTCCAGTCTTTTAACTACCACATAACTCTCTATATATATATGAACTTTTCAGTAGTTCTCTCGTTGTTCTCTCATTGTTCACAGTTCGAACAATAGAGAACGTCGACGCGCTACATCTCGTAGGATTCTGTGCTAACCCGAATCGGTCCAACATCCTTTCTTCGAATCTTCCGGGTGTATCTGCGTATGTGTGTGTGTGTGTCGATTGCTACTGCTGGTATCCTATACAGGCCAAAGTTTCAACAGACACCGGAGCAATGACAGAGAAACTGGCCTCGTACTCTCAGCGGGAATCCATTCACGTGCTCAGGCGTAAAGAATACGAGTTCGAAATGAGTTTCGAAGATAATCTTGTGGTCCGGCGTTAGTGGAGCATTAAAATTGTGCCGTGGCCGAGCGATTTATATTTTTTTCACTGAACGACAATGCCAACCTGTCACAATATGTACTTCTTCTGTTACTTGGACCTTTCCACTCTGTGTCAATGCAGCACCCTCTCTATGTTTATCATCATTGAAATTTTTTCGTACTCTTTTCGGACGAAACTCTTTCAATTTACGAGAGATCATTTGAATGAGATAATGATGGTCATTCAGGACATTTTAGACATGCCACATGTTCATCGTGGACCTGGAAATTTTTGTACCTTGGATGTTATAAGAACATTTCTTTGAATATTTCTTTGAATAAATAGAATAATTCGAGCAACTTAAAAAAAAAGTCACTAAATTTTCCATCTGTCAATAATCAGATGCTGTGATGAAATTTGAAGAAATTTACTTGTTTTAGAAATAACAAAAAGTTAGTACATTCGGCATAAATATTAAATATAATAATTAAATAGTTTAGCATGAATAACTGTATACAAATTATTATGTAACTTGATATATAATGACTTAAATTGATGAAAGAGTAGATTTTCTATGTCATGTCAATCAGATGGATCGATCAATCAATAATTGTATATTAATTATTATGTAACTTGATATTTAATGACGTAAATTGATGAACGAGTAGATTTTCTACGTCATATGAATCAGACGGATTGATTAACGTTGAATAAATTTTTTTTAAATGTGATTAATCGTAAAATATGATCAAGTACACCGTACCTTGGTCGGCATAACTTTGCTGTTCCATATGATTCGAAATTCCAGTCGAGTAATCGAATCGTTAAATTGTGGGAACGTCAGAGAATCGTTTAGGAGATCAAAGACATTAGAGAACCCGAACGCAACGTATAATTCCATTTTGGCGCTCTCCCAATGTTCTGTGATCGAGACGGGGTGTATAGAAATAACATTTGCTCCGATTTCAGCGCCGCGAGCTGACACACAGAGAGGCCATAAAATAAGAGAGAGAGGGGGAGAGGCCTCTGGGTAATTTAGCGAGAGCAACGGGGATGAATCAAATTGTAAATCAAATACGGTCTCGCGGCCCTAATCTTCCACCTCGAAATGGGGGCTCGCGGACCATCCTTGGCTCTGGGGCAATCTTATTTTTAATCAAACTCGATCGTCGCTCGTTACAGACCTGCATTACCTGTGATGCTGCCACCACATACATATATACATATATATTCAAGGGCAGATGATTCTTCTCTCCCTCTCCACTCTCACTCAAGAGTCCATTGTACTCTAGATTGACTTTTTATGCACAAGGGTAATGACGTCCAAGTCGAGAGTCCCGACAGCAATTTGGTTTTAAAGTGAAGGTGCATACATATATATAGAGGTACAGCAGAAAGATCATGAGGGTACCTCGTCGATGAGATTCATCCGGAGAGCTCGATTTGTTCATCCGAATCGAGAAATATATATATATATACAAGAGGCACATGAGCAGAGAACAGATAATAATTGTGCAAGATCCATAAACTATATATATATATGTATATATATATAATGTACTTGCTATTATACACGACATTATACATATAATGTATCCCATCTTCTCTATTTTCGCATATCGAGCCATCCGTGAAGAATTTCACTTGGCGTGTGCACAATCCAAGGAAGAAGAAGAAGAAGAAGAAGAAGGAGAGGAAGAGAAAAAATCTTCTCGTGGCGAAAGAACATGTCCACGGGTTTCACGTAGCCCAAAACTGCCGAGTATAGTTAAGCGAGTCGAGGATGCATTCAGAAAGGTCCGGAAGTGGGCGGAACTGCAGCCTGCGCTTCTGCATTGTACCCAAAGAGAGAACTAAGTTTTTTTTTTAACCTTCCATCTCGGCGCATAGTATACTAGCATGTAGTATATAGGAACGTTTGTAGCTGATGTATATATGAATAAGAAGAGGAGAGAAATCGAGGTGTATAGAGATCTCACAGGACCAAAAGGACATCCGATATCCGTAATACCGTAATAACAAGCACATATATACCTTGCCACGATATTGCTGGTGGCTAACACGCGATGAGAAGAATTGTCAGTTTGCTCGAGAAAATTTTGGAAGTATCTATATATCTATACAGTTAAGTATATGTGAAGGGAAAAAAATCATTCGTGCATTCATGCTGAATTGAATAGTGGCGTAAGCCGACGTAAGCAGGAAATCGAGTGGTACTTGCGAATTCAACTGCAAAGGCTCTCGAACTTGGCAAAAAAAAATAAATAAAAAAAAATCATCTCAGCTCGAGTGTTGAAAGAAAATATTTGAGTGCATTTGGAAAAAGCTCTTTGCTTGCATGACTTGAGGAAAATTAATATTCTCATTTCAGCGTGAAATAAAAGTATCCAATTTTTCAGAATACCACACCCACCACCAACGCCCACACAGGCAAGAATCTCTCGACTAGTCTAGAAATACTTGAGTAGAGAACATATTGTGGTCTGTGAATTCGATCTTGACTGCACGTCGTATAGATCGAAGCACATTAAGGGTTTTTCTATTTTTGAGGGAGGCTGGATGAGTCTGGCACAGTGGCTTGAGCCTCCACTCGGGCACACCCCGTACAGCCCACTTCCCTTCTATATCTGTGCCAGAGAGAGAGAGAGAGAGAGAGAGAGAGAGAGAGAGAGAGAGAGAGAGAGAGAGAGAGAGAGAAGAATCGTCGGTGGAAAGTCGAACAGATCTTATATTATTTTCTGGAAAAGTTACTCGACACTTTCACGATGCTCTTCACATGAACCTCGTGGATGAGGACTCGTAAATTTCAAAATCTTCCACTCGTGACACTGTCAGAGGCACGCGTCGAACTAGAATTATGTTACAAGCAAACGGTCAGTTACAATATCGTGGCTCGTGCGCTTCAAACGCGTACGATACATTTTTTTTTTTAATTCCTATTAGTAATCCAAGTGTTTGAAAATAATTTGTCAAACTGAATTGAAAAAGACGATAGGCAAATTAATCGGTAATCGAATGAAAATTTTATATTTTTTTAATGTACTCTCGAGACGAAAGTCTTGAAATTCCATCATAAATTTATTTTAAATTGCTAGATCTTCCGTTTCTTAAAATACTCATTCTGTCACCAATATAATTATATTTTCGAACAAGCAGCCGTGATGTCATTGGTATTTTTTTTTGCCTAATTTGGATCAACGAACTTTTGTATTCATGGGTTTTTTTTCTTTCAAACTTGGTCCGTAATTCGATGGATGGATCAATGATCAGTCGTGCTTCCTCGAACGAAAAAGGAAACGTACAGATTTTCTTGCAACATGGAAAATATCGCAAAGAAATAGTGACAGGAAACCGCATCTCCGTGAAAAAGCCGCAAGTTCGTGTGCTCCAAGCATATTTAACGAACCACCGAACTTGTCGGAGTACGTGATCTGGACAGTGTCTCTGGACGACAGGCACAGATTTTTCAAAGCGTCTGCAATAAGCCTATATATATATATATGCATATATCAGGGTCCGTTGCACATTTCGAATGTCGAAGTTGCGGGCGTATTTCGAGCATTGCGAACTTCTGGAATGCACAAGTGGTTTGGTAACGGGATACTCCAGTGAGGCAGAAAAATGTGGTGAAAGAGAGAAGAGGATAAAAGTATATGTGGAGAAAAAAATAAGGAGACAGATGAATGCAAAAGCGAGCAGGATCCATCGCGACAATAAACAGAAACCCAAAAGGGGCCGTCGACTTATCGAGTTACAAGCAAACCGATCTGACCCAAAAGCGAAAAAACTCGAAAATCGCGTTTTTTTTTTTTTAATTTATGAACGGAAGTCGATTAGGCACAATCGTACACGCAATTGGGGGAAGCCAAAAACCTTTTCGATGACTCGTGAAGTGTCAAACTCTCGTCACAGTGCCTGGTTGAACGCTCATGTCAAATTCATTCGAACGAGGTTCATGCAGTAATGATAAAAAAAATATATTTGATTTACGTGATCTGTTTGGCGAAGGCACAAAGTATCCATGGTACTAAATTTAAGAAATCCCAAACCCCAAAATTAACACGACATTTAGTTAAATGTAAAAGCTCTCTGTAGAAGCAAAAGGGTTAAAGTTAAATTGCATCAAAATCGTGTGTAAGTAATTTTCCAACATATAACATTATTCAGTGGAAAATGAACGCGTGCCACTGGTCATGTACACTCAAGTGTCGTGATCGACTTTAGGGTCAGTAGAGATGAAAAGTTTATCCCAAAAACACCAAACGCGAAGAGTCCCATATGTGTGGAAAGGAGCTGAGACCTCCATGTATCTTTCATCCAAAGTCAACTCAACTGCACGCTCACGTCAAATTCATTCGAACGAGGTTCATGCAGTAATGATAAAAAAAATATATTTGATTTACGTGATCTGTTTGGCGAAGGCACAAAGTATCCATGGTACTAAATTTAAGAAATCCCAAACCCCAAACTTAACACGATATTTAGTTAAATGTAAAATCTCTCAGTTGAAGCCAAAGGGTTAAAGTTAAATTGCATCAAAAGCGTCTGTAAGTAATTTTCCAACATATAACATTATTCAGTGGAAAACAAACGCGTGCCACTGGTCATGTACACTCAAGTGTCGTGATCAACTTTAATGTCAGTAGAGATGAAAAGTTTATCCCAAAAACACCAAACGCGAAGAGTCCCATATGTGTGGAAAGGAGCTGAGACCTCCATGTATCTTTCATCCAAAGTCAACTCAACTGCACGCTCACGTCAAATTCATTCGAACGAGGTTCATGCAGTAATGATAAAAAAAATATATTTGATTTACGTGATCTGTTTGGCGAAGGCACAAAGTATCCATGGTACTAAATTTAAGAAATCCCAAACCCCAAAATTAACACGACATTTAGTTAAATGTAAAAGCTCTCTGTAGAAGCAAAAGGGTTAAAGTTAAATTGCATCAAAATCGTGTGTAAGTAATTTTCCAACATATAACATTATTCAGTGGAAAATGAACGCGTGCCACTGGTCATGTACACTCAAGTGTCGTGATCGACTTTAGGGTCAGTAGAGATGAAAAGTTTATCCCAAAAACACCAAACGCGAAGAGTCCCATATGTGTGGAAAGGAGCTGAGACCTCCATGTATCTTTCATCCGAAGTCAACTCAACTGCACGCTCACGTCAAATTCATTCGAACGAGGTTCATGCAGTAATGATAAAAAAAATATATTTGATTTACGTGATCTGTTTGGCGAAGGCACAAAGTATCCATGGTACTAAATTTAAGAAATCCCAAACCCCAAAATAAACACGACATTTAGTTAAATGTAAAAGCTCTCAGTAGAAGCAAAAGGGTTAAAGTTAAATTGCATCAAAATCGTGTGTAAGTAATTTTCCAACATATAACATTATTCAGTGGAAAATGAACGCGTGCCACTGGTCATGTACACTCAAGTGTCGTGATCGACTTTAGTGTCAGTAGAGATGAAAAGTTTATCCCAAAAACACCAAACGCGAAGAGTCCCATATGTGTGGAAAGGAGCTGAGACCTCCATGTATCTTTCATCTAAAGTCAACTCAACTTAAACTAAATTCCAGGTCACACATTCTCACATGAGGCTTTTTATTCGTATAAAAGTTACTATTATTGGCCAGTCGATCAGACGATATAAATACATTTATCGTCACATACTCGTTTCACTCTCAATCCCACACAATTCTCAACAAATCCTGCCAACAACTGGCGAACGACCAAACGCTTATCCCTGTCAATTCCTCATGGAAAAAAGAAGAACCTTCGGTGGGCCTTAATCCATATCGTAGCGCTTCACCGAGCCGCGAGGAGATTTCCTGGGGATCGTCTCTAAGAATTATATATCCGAGTGATGTGCCCGAGTCGTCTGAATGGGATGCTGATCCTAAATAAACACACGCGTACCAAAAAAACGCCACACGACCGGGTACCCCCACCACATTGATGAGCCCACCGTCTCCCACACAAATGAACCAAGTGCAGTCCAACTTTCTTGAAGAAAGACCTCATCTACGCGTATATATATATATATATATATATATATATGCCTGTTTATATATCTATATATATGCCTGTTTATATATCTATACATGTAAGAGAGGACTTTACTGAGCGCACAAATAATTCTTCCGGAACGGCCCTTGAGCAAACAAGACGTGACAATGCATCTCATTGTACATTTTGCGAATGGTGTCTAGCTCCTTTTCCAATATGGTCCATATATAGCATATCCTACACGAGAATCTATAGATGAAAATGCTGGGTAAACGTAGTAAAGAGATGAATCGAGTCTCCATCTTCTCTTGGGTCGTTCTCGTGTCTCGTCTCGCATTTTTTTTTTTCTCGTGAAAAAGGATGAATTCGTGCAAGAGGGCGGAAAAGGTGATGCTTTTGCCTTGCCTACGAGCCGCCCCCGCGTAAATTTTTACTATACACGTCTATATATAGTCAGGAGAGCGCGTCAATAGGCCATTCATTCTTTCATTCATTCTTTACGGCGTTATGTCACACATAGCTCAACTGCCTGCTCTATGAAATGTGTATATATATATATATATATATATATATATATATATATGTATATATAGACGTCTATTATAATATGAACGACATAAATGGTACAAGAGTTTTCAAATTCACGCTTTCCGATGTAAAAACGACCTGATGGCTGACTGGTAGAACTGTCGCGCTCGATGGACGATCTCACGCTGCTCGAATTGGTCGAGATGATTGATCGGAATCGAGGTTGACCACGGGGGAGATGCGGTGAAAAAGAAAAAGCAACGCCATGTCCATTTCTCGAGGCTCCTCTGCGGTGTTTATGGCCGCGCAATGGAGAAGAGCACGCGTCCGATCAGTGATCGCACTTTTCTTGCTTTAGAATGAGGCAATTTGTGCGTGAGTCGTGATCGATAAGACTGGGAAGGAAAAAAACAAACAAATGAGTACGAAAAAAGAAGGCAAAATTGCACGTAGTTGTGGTATATATATATATATATGTATATTGAATTGAAAAGCGTTGAAATTTGCTGATCGTCACGCTCGATCGATTATACCGCATGGACAATGATGAAAAAAAAGTGCTTACGACGGTTCGAGTCTTGGAAAAATGTTCGTAGCATCGGAATGGAGCTATACAGCCTGTATCAGAGAGCTCTGACGAAGAAAAGAGTACAAGGAAGTGACGTGCGGTTGGCACAGACAGGACACGAATCCTGCAAGAGGCACACACCATATAGTATAAGAAAGATCTTGCTCGTCTTGGCTCGAGATATATATATATATATATATATATATATATATATATCTCGAGCCAAGACGAGATATATATAAGTATGTTTCGCTCTTCTTGTGCTCTCTGCAAGAGCTCCGGAGATGGGAGAGAAAATGAAGAAGAAGCGGAGCAAGAAGAAGATGGTAAAAGAAAAGTGCATCCACGTCGACGTAAGATTTGCCAAGGGCGATATTTCGCTGTGTGTTCTCTACCTCTTCCCCCATCCCTTTTATTTTATTTTTTGCACGAGACGAGAAAATCTTTCGTGACGTCTTGACGTTTTCTCATTACGAGACTTATCCCTCTGCCGTTTGAAAGAAAAAAAAACCTCCCTTCCCCAATTCAAGGGTGACTTAGCTCGAGATTTTGTCGATGCGTTTCCGAGTGTATGTAATGTGTCTCCTATATATTTTTTTTTATTTTGCACAAGTATAAAATAGGACGCAATGCGCCAGAATAAATAATATAATTTACCGGTTGACTAAAATTACCCTCGAATTTAAAAATTGTTTTTTTTTTTCATCTTTTCAGAACGCAGTAATGGTTAATTAATTTTATGTTTTGAATAAAATCCTCGATTTTTATAATAAAATAATAGTGATGAATTCAATCAAACGATAGACTACTTTTAATTAAAGGGCCAAAGTAATTTTAATTAACTCTAGAATACTTTTTTACATTTGTCTTTTTAGCTCGTCTATTTTATATTCTTTTCAAGCTTTTTTATACTCTCTCGATTGAAGAAAACTTGGATTTTTTTACCCTCATTTGACTGAGAAGTAATATTCGTACATCCTTAATAATGAGATATTGAAATAAACTGGACACGTGGATTTGTAAGCGAGGATTTGAGAACTGGTATTTTGACCATTACGCGCTAACAGAGCGTGTGGTACATACATATAGAAGTAGGAAATGATGAAAGGGCGTTTTTACCATTCGTCATTATTACCGTTGTCCGTTACGGATGCGGTGGAGCCCCAGTGAGCCAAGTAACAGAGAGAGAGAGAGCAAAATCTCCAGAGCTTCGAGTATTAGCTGTATATATGTATTTATTTGTGTCTGTGCTGTTCTCGGGTCACACAGGAAGTGGGTCGGCCGGATCAAGGGCTGGGCTCGGCCCTTTTTTCCATTTTACGAGCTCCAGGACCATTCAGGTGTAATGGTCAGTCAAAGACTATCCGACTATACGGGCACCGGTTTTTTCGGGGGGTTCTAACTCACGGACTTTGGCGTATCCTCCGGTATAACAGTTTTTCATATCAACCGCTAGAGAACGGAACTGGACACTTATTATAGTTTGCTGGATATAAAGTTTCGCAACGAAAAAAAAAAAAGGTAACGAATTCTTTGGCTACAAAAAAGAATGCAATAAAAAGAAAAACAAAAAAAAAATCATAAAAAAAGTACGTAACACGATACGAAAAGAATTTGATTGAATCTTGATTGAAATTTGAAAAAAACTATGTGCTCTTGTTAAAATTGAAATGATATTGCACCGGAATCAATGAGAAAGAAATTTGACTCTGCCGCGATAATCGAGAGAGACGAACGAGGACCACCCGTCGAATATCGTCAATGAACAAAATCATCTTCAACTCGTAATATTTATCCACGTGATCCTCGAATAACAAACCTAAAGAGAAATCCTTAAATCCTAAATCAACCTGCTTTTTCGGGGTGGGGCTGCGGGGCGGCGGGAGGGGGCAGGGGGCAGGGGGGGGGGCAGGTCGGAGAGAAGTACATGGGCACACTTCGGTGTACAAGATGCGAGGAGAGCTACAGATGAGATGCGGACATTACAAACAAACTTTTCGGCCGTTTGTGTATTAAGGTGGTCCTTTCCTCGCTCTTTTCGGCAGACGAAACGGTGCAATCTGGCTAAAGTCAAATATTAGACAAATAAATAGTGAAAGTATTCTTTCGTTCTCTCGCGTAGATCGTGCCAGATTTCCATCGTATTCGAGGGTCGTTCATAGCCACAGGATTAGGACGAATATCCAATTGAATTTTGCCTGACTACGAGTGACCACCAATGACGTCTTAATTTTCACGAAAATTCTCCATAATGTACTCAATAAATTCCTGGGTGATCGCATAAGCGTTATATTTATTACTTCCATACGCTATTCAAACAATATTATTTGCACCTTCCATTGGCACGATCATAAAAATAAATGTATTCTCATAATTTCATTATCTAAAGTGTTTTTCTTTTTTTTTTTTTCCTCGTGCTTCTTCCTCTTGTCTCATCGCATGAGAGGAGAATCGGTGTGAATATATATATATATATATCTATATATATACATATATATATATACATAAATGGTCTTTGAAGACATGAGCGATAAGCCACGAGCGAGAGGATACACACAAACGCATTTCCATAAAAAGAGTCGTAAAAATCCTTTTCGCGGGTCTCCTCGACTGGGTCCAAGGCGGGGGGGGGGGAGGAGGAGGAGGAGGAGGGGGGAGGGCAGCAGGATATTCTATATGTTTCCTTACGATTATGGCTCTATAACATGGAGGAAAGGAATGAGATTTTTAAGTTGTTATCTAAAACTGCGATGAGGCTCTGTTGTAAAGACACGCGAGCTGCATTCTGTCGCTTTGCAGTAGCACTCTCGCTTGAGAATGCAAAGGAGCGATAAAAAAAAAAGGACTTGGGGTAAAATGAGAGAAGAAAAAAAATGTCGAGGTGGACGAAACGGATGTAAAACAATGGCCGCTGCTCAAACACAGTCACATAGCGCGAACTTGAAAGAAATGCCAGCGAGAGTTCATGCAAGATGCCACCGGGGTCATGTACTGACATTAACGGGTAAATTTCACCCTGAAAAGCTCAACAAAGCGCTTATTCTTGTAGAATGTGTCGTCTCAATAAGAGAACCAGCCACGACAGAGTGGAGAGATGAAAAAATAAAGAACAAAGCTCAAGGACGTATCCTTTTGGTCCTTTGGTCGGTTAACTGCGAAGAGACTCCTGCGAGAGGACATCCGGAGACTGAAATAATAAATATTTAAGAAGGCCTCGAGCATTTGGTCCCTTTCTTAGCAATATGCATTTCTATTGCCATGCCCTGTCGAAACGGACGCGGTGAACCCTTTCATTTGTTACTCTAAAGATGAAAATTAGGCCTGGAAGGAAATAAGAGTTATTACGACGGTGGATGTTTTGCTAGGAAAGCGTTTGTCAAAGTTACCACTTTGGATGCCTCGAATGGGCTTATGGACTGCTGAAACTTGTTATAACTCAGGCCCCTTAAATACCAGGTGCGAATGGCTGACGATAAATTGTGTCATATGCTGTATATCTGTGACAGGAACAATTTTTTTTTCTTTTTTCCAATTTTGGGGACAGTTTTCAATTTAATTATTACTTCGATTATATTCAATTAAATCAACTAAACGAAATTGGAATAAAATGTGCTTGAATTATGATTGAAATTTTATTATATTGAATTGTATCTCATATTGTTAGGTAATGGCATAATTTATTAGTTGGCCAAAGAGATTCCACTTGAATTACATTTTATTTGTCAGATTAAATTAAATCTTTAATTAGTGGTGGAATGCTATAATGTTGTAAAGTTTTAACTTTGTGAGCCAAAAGAACAAATCGTACCAACACTTGACTGTATTTTTTTATCATCTTAAATTGAATCAAAGCCATTTTTCTCATCTCTGGTATGAGATGTTTAGAATTTTTAACTATACGCGTCTTTTTACATACGCCGATCCTCTTCAACGCGTTGACTGACGAGAACCAATACGCCCTCTCCTAATCGCTCAATCACCAAAAAATTAACAAAAAGTCGAACGCGAGATATGTTGAACAAGGCACCTCCATATATGCACATGAGAGTGCTCGGCCTTTTTCTTCATCTTTCTTTGTTTCTTTTCCTTTCTTTCTCTCGAGAAACAAACTGACGATGAGATGAAAGAGAGTGGTCGCGGCAACGCCCTTGCACTCGACCCATCCATCTCGACGTGCATATGTTTTTGGGGCAGCTAGTCCCCCCCCCCCCCCCTGAGGGAGATTTATCACGTATCCAGAGGAACGCTCCGATTCTCTCGCAAAGAGAGAGAGAGAGAGAGAGAGAGAGAGAGGCCTCAAGTCGTATTCCTCGTCGTCTTCGTGCTCGCCTCACGAACGATAAGCTTCGTTATCCATGTACTATTTATATATCTCATATGTCTGTGTATGGTGGATTATACGAACCAGCAAAAGAGGATAATTGGTAAAGCACACGAGACATTTTTTTCTTCGAATAAATATTCTTTCGAGCAACGTGAAAATACGAGACTAGTAAGAACTTCTTTTTTTTTCTATCTTTCTTATTTTTCACAAACGACCCAGCTCATATATCCCATTCCAATTATCTTGGAACGAGAGAATATTTTCTCTCCTAACGAGGGCCATTGACTGTTTTGCATGTTTCGGCAACCGAAACTGTGTACTCGATTTTCTATATAATATACGATAGACAATTTTATAGTCAAATTTATATATATAGTTGATACAAGAGCCGAGGTTAAATTGGCTCGAGGCTTTTTTTGAATTTTCACCGTATGGCATAATTGCAATGTAAATGAAAAAAAAATGAAGGAAAATCGAGCGAGACGAACCTGCAAGGTTACTCGTGCCTCGTGGTTTTTTTTTTGCCGATTTACCGGATGAGAATGCAAGTGAGAAATTTGATTCTCCCTCGTGGCATCTCGCCATTTTCTCAGCATCGATAGAGGATTTACCGTGTCTCAGATACTTTGAGAATATTCACGTGTGTAAAATTGCCTCACAGCAAAACTTACCGAATTTTCAATGCCGGCTCTGTTTGTCCAAGGCCTGCAATTACGAGGCATCCATCAACGCTTGTCTGCACCTTTTTGGCCACCTTTCTCCTTCATTTTTGTGCTCAGTGAATTTTTGCTCCCACTTTATATACTGGCAATCTGCAGGCTAAAAATTACGTACGATTTTATTTAAAAAAAAAATAATAATCATACCCGTAATACACTCACTCGGATCTCTCGTTCGAGAGAGAAAGAGAGAAACTCACTCGTATAATCTGTCGTATACGTTAGTCTGTTGATTTACAGAAGCCTCTACTCAAGGCCGAACCCTTTACTCGCCTCAGCTTACGAAAATATTTTTGCACAGGGGCATGAGTGGTTTACGTTTTTCACCAAAAACCCTTTTCCCATCTCACTCTCTCCCTCTCTCTTTCTCTCTGACTCTTGTACGCATGGAAAAATAAATAAACGACCGTTTCGGTAGTTGGTCTGCATCGAGGCTGTTAAAAGTTGCTCGAAGCAAATGGGAATTAGCCGGAACAAAAAAGCCTCCCTCGTTTCAACTAAATACATACGAGTGTGCCCGATGTGCAAACTGAGGCTTAAATACTGAAGCAAATACAGGTGAAAATACCCCATCGAAGTGAATATTTCCCATATTTGGGATTAAATGATTATCATTAAAATTATTTTATTGCTCATGAATGGGACAAAAAAAAAATTTAGACACTTGGCAGTATCCTACGAAGCAATTCTAGCGATATCAATCAGCCTATTTGAGTTATTAATCGGGAAGCTAAAAAATTTCGAATCTTTTCTGTGTAAATAAAAAAATTGTCCGTCTCGTATTCTCTCGTGAGGAAAGGCATCTCGTCCTTTGCTCTTAAGTACTCAAACTTTTACGATCGAGCATTCAAGAACAACCTGCGTACGTAAGCGATTTCTTTTACCCGAACGACGAAGTGATCTTTTCGGGTCCGCATGCCGCTTGCACGGCGTTCTCATCGGCTCCCCTACTCTTGGCTAGCGACAGCGTAACTGTGTAAGCAGGCCCAGGGCTATACTCAATCATACACCGACTTTCACGGCTTGATCGCGTGTGTGGGTACATTAGACCCCGGGGGCCGCGCCCGTGTAAGCGCGAGAGGCCCACAAAACGCGCTCGAACGAGGAGAGATGTGGATCTATACCCACACGCTCAAGGGATCCTCGAAACACCTTGCGTCCCTAAATACAGACGAATAACCCTCAGGACTGTATATATCTACTCTTCGGTCCAGCGAGAGATGGGAAGACGCTTCTTCAATCTTTTTCTTTCGTTCCTCCTTTTCTTTTAAATATTTTATCTCACTCTGGCTCTCACTGAAGAGGCCAAGTTGACCATCGAAAATTGTTAACTACGCGTTGTTTGATCACGAATAAATTCATCCTCGGAGCGTGGCCAACGGCCGCGATATCCGGATGCTACGTGCTATCTTCTTTGCCGTATAAAAATAAACAAAAAAAAAAAACGAGCGTGAAGGGTGTGAGAAACTGATGGCCTACTCGACTCACCTTCTGGCCCTCAACGAAAAAATTCCAGTCGATATATTATATACGTGTATATACATCCTTCAACATTCTCTTTGGCTCCTTGAGGAATTTTCAGCACTGCAATTCACGCCGCACTCATACTCGGACGAAAGTAAAAAATTTCGGCAACCAAAAAATAGAAGACTTATTGCCTGATTATGGATTTTGCGCCTTAATTTTAGGGATGTGCCTGGGCCTGTTCGTAATCCTTGGAAAAAAAAAATGATTACAGCCATGTGGCTTGAACCACGCTCATACTGGTCACTCTTTCGATAATTTAGACATTAACTGTGCAATGTTTTAAAGAGTAAGTAAAGAGATAGTAGATAGGAGGAACTGATAGTGTAATCCCAAGCAGCAGATTCTTTATCGTAAATGACCATTTTGGAATGACCAAGCTGAGTTGGCGACGATTACTCGCCACTTCAACACGGCAGTGTTAGCGGTGATGGGCGCTAGTTCACCGTCAAAAATGGTGGTGACGAGCGCTAGTTCACCGTCAAAAATGGTGGCGACGAACGCTAGTTCACCGTCAAAAATGGTGGTGACGAGCGCTGGTTCACCGTCAAAAATGGTGGTGACGAGCGCTGGTTCACCGTCAAAAATGGTGGTGACGAGCGCTAGTTCACCGTCAAAAATGGTGGCGACGAGCGCTGGTTCACTGTCAAAAATGGTGGTGACGAGCGCTAGTTCACCGTCTAAAATGGTGGTGACGGGCGCTAGTTCACCATCAAAATGACGGGCGCTAGTTCACCGTCAAAAATGGTGGTGACGAGCGCTGGTTCACCGTCAAAAATGGTGGTGACGAGCGCTAGTTCACCATCAAAATGACGGGCGCTAGTTCACCGTCCAAAATGGTAGTGACGAACGCTAGTTCACCGTCAAAAATGATGGTGACGAGCGCTAGTTCACCGTCAAAAATGGTGGTGACGAGCGCTAGCTCACCGTCAAAAATGGTGGTGACGACACTGTTTTGGCTGCAAACAAAACAGTATTCGTAATGAACGCAGCCATTTTGGTGATGATCATGGCCGTATATGCAATCAAGCCAGCCACAATATGCTTGCACGGAGCCAGATGAACGAAATCTCTGGATAAGTCGGGCAATTTTTGCCGGGGTGCGAGGCGTGTTGAGATGTTGCGATGTAGGTACTTTGAAAAAATATGGCCAAGAGGTAGCTCGTTACGCCTCAACTTGTATGTATATATACATATAATACTATATATATATATATACTGTATATACTGGTTCATTATACCCGCACGAAGAGCGGCAAGATAATGGAGTAATCTAGTTCGTGGTTAACCCAACTCCACCTCGACCTTATCGCTATTGACGGTTTCGTTTTATATTACGAGGGCTTGAGACTCGGCGCATGGTCTTCGAGGACTCATTCGCGCGAAGCGTTCAGGTAGCGCTAGCATCGCCGCATATCTACAGTAGAGAGCATCACCTTAACGGCACTTTACGAAATTACTTTCGTGATGGTTCAGAGTTTCACATACGTATATATATATATATATATGTATATATATATTATATACATATATATATGTACACGCTGGCTATACTAATAGGTGAGAATATGTTTTTCTTTTCATGTTTCGAGCACACAGGGATATATTCTCTCTCTTCGTCGATTAGTGTCCTAACCGTTAATTATGAAGCGCTTTTAGGCGGTACTTTGACACCTGTGCCCTCATCGATCATCATTCGAAGTGGTGAATGCCTTGAATGTATACCTCTTCTTATATTCTGTATGATCGTTGCCAGTCTGTAAATTAAGTGACTCTGCGATTAGAGGTATATATATATATATAGATATATATATGGAGGACACTCGAATTTACGGTGGGGTGAAAGATCATCTACCGAGCGTGTATTAGAGAGTTCATTATCTCTGGTTGATGGAGATCCGACAGTCGATTTTATCAAACTTACGATCTCTAAAGATATAGCGTATATGTAGCAATTATTAACTCGAAAATTTCGGTTGTCAAAGTTGAAAATAAAACAATTAAGGGTTGAAGATTTTCATTAAAATAAAGAGATGCTCGAATGCTGGAAGAAAATATTTCGAGTTCTTTGTTGACATTTAATCTTCAATGAAATTAAGTGGATTTAAACAAGTCAATTTTTTTTCCACTAATGTGCTTGTCGGCTTTATTAACTATAAAACACGATCACGATTCGCGATGCCTGATTCATTTAGACATGTGTGATTCATAGATAATTTGATAGACGAAAAAAAAAAAAAAATGTTGTCCACCTCAAGAATTATAACGAGCGCACAATATCAAAGGGGAATGGAAGGCGTTCCGGCATGGGCATGAGAGAGAGAGGAAAAGAGAGTGAGAGAGAGAGATTCGACAACGACAAAAAATTCGAGATTCGCATCTTTCAAAAACATACAGGATAACTCGAGATAAAAAGAGGTCCCTCGTTGGTCATTTATGTCGGGGGAAACAAACGAGGTGCCAGTGTTGCTTATTTCTTTTGTGTCTGCACAAGAGAAACTTTTCGAGAGTATTAAAAAAAAAAAAAAAACGAAAACAAAGAAACAAACAAACTGAAAATAAATCATAAATAACAGAGGGCGAACACGAGAAAAATTTGTCCCCCGAGTTCACCATCTTATTTGCCAAAAGTGCCGACGAGAAATCATCTCGCGTTTCGGGGCTTCGCCTGATTTGTCGCAGCTGCTGTGCAACACAGTTTGAGCATACACATAACTTCTCGTACCCCGTAGATTTTGACGCCTCGTTAATTTACTTACCTCGTCAAGCGAGCACGTTGTTGAACGATGCTGGGCTGTGCAAATGTGATCTTAGGGTACTTTTGGTATGCCTGGATGAGGTACGAAAATATCACCGACGATAAAGATATACTAAAATTGACCAATTTAAGTTAAGAAGGATACGTAAAAATATTCCAACGCTGGACTCTATTTTGAGATTATAAATCTTTGAATATTTTGAAATATGTGTGCTCAGGATTTTTCCTCTAAAAATATGTAAATTCTATGTATTTTGTTTTCACGTGGAATTATTGAGTTTTCGAGATAAAAACTTGATATAATTTATTATCAGCGAGAAATTGTATATTAGATAGGATAATGAAAAAAAAAGTGAATTTTAGAATCGACATTAATCAACTCAGTTAGACCCATTTTATCTCGTTTTTAGTATCTTTATGATTCTAGAGAGAAATTAGAGAAAACCGTTTAATTACTTCAAATACCTTGATATTTCTGGCCATAAAAAAACTTTGAAAATTGTCAAAATCAGAAGTAAAGGTTAATATGTTTTTCAATCGTTGCTTGGTGTATGAAAAATTTTTATCCCTTTTATACAGTATTTAAAAAAATAATATATTTTCTCTGAAAATTTATTCTCAACGAAACTCTGGAAAGGAAAATTTAAAAATCACGACAAACACGAAGAGTAAACATGAAATTGATTACGAGGCAAAAATCTCGTACGTTGAATATCGCGTCGTTTAAAGTCACGACCACCCTGACACTGTACAGCGACGACGTCGTCCGTTTGCCAGTCGAGAAATTTCGTTTTTTCTTTTTTTATGCAAAGTGTGTAAAAATGTTGAGAGTCTTGGCCCGGTTGAGAGAAGAAAAAGGAAGATTGCTCGCCATCGACCGTGCTGGTCGCTCTCGGTATCACCCCCAGGGAGCAATATTTGAAGCCTCTTTTTCGTGGATGAGGAGCTATGAGAGAAAGAGAGGAGAAATAAGGCGAGATCGGTTTCGCTTCTGCTCTGCTTTCGTGTTTCAGTAGTTATAGGTAGAGGGGCGTTTTCTTCTTCTCGCCGGTAGAGGGAATATCAGAGGTGGTAAAGGGAATGGGAGGGGGGATGATTACACGTGTCTTTTTCAACACAAAAGGCTCGAAAACCAACACCGTAATACGATGGAGACTGAGCGCCCTGTAATCTATTCCAGAGAAGAACGCAAGCAAAATATTCTCCCTCGCTATGTCTGTCTTGCTCTCTCTCTCTCTCTCTCTCACTCCCGTGCCATCTCGCGGCTATACAGGGAATGAATCGCGCATCCTGAGGCCTCCTTTTTCGATGACGGGACAGCCATTTTTCGAAATTGCGATAGCTCTGTATTCGTACGTGTGTGTGTGTGTGTGTGTGTGTGTGCGCGCGCGCTTGGCTCTTTCACTGCTTCAAAATAAAGTGGAGATTGACTTTGTACTAAAACAGAAGAGGGCGCTGGCGCGCGAGCAACATACGGCGAGGAAATGAGCGCAAGAGTAACCGAAGAATATTTCAACGAATAGCCGGAGGCCTCGAAGCTTATTATTTGTTCTTGGCGGCACGACGCGACGATCAACCCTGCACACAAACACTAACGCGTATTTATATGCACAGCCGACATTGGCATCTCACGGTAGTTATCGAGAACACCATCCGTTCCAACGCCAGGACGAGAGCCGTGACTGACGAACGATCGTGCCCCAACTCAGAGCTTCGTGAAACGAGTACGTAAAAAAAACAAAAAAAAAAATACCGAATATGTATTTGATTATGAGAGAATTTTAAAAAAAGTGCATAGGGATGGGTAAAATTTCGTACGGTTGAACGAGCCGTACGCGTGTCCCGAATAAATTTCGTCAATTTCCGAGAAATAAATTTTGGTTATTATAAAAATTTTCGATTTATTTTTCGATCTCATCGATGAGTTTTAGTTTCACAAAATAATTGATCTAAAATTGTTCAATCCGCGAATCATGCAATTTAATTGAGATTATTGTCATTTACTTCGCATTTTCTTTTATTTTATTTTTTCTTATTTTTCAATTTATGTATATAATGATATTGGATAAAAATTGATTGGCTTTATATTTGACAATCGTAGAATTTCTTCGAAATAATCGATATTTTAAATCATGCAAAATATTTCGGGGAATTAAATTTTTTTTTTTAAATATTCTTACGTTAATTTGCTTTGCGCTTGCCCAGTTTGGGTAATGTGCTCTGCACGTGAGCGTACTTTGGATTTTTCGGCTTTCGTCCTTCGCTTCGTTCGCTCATCAGCGACAATGACGATGCCCGTATGATCGGCGATTTTTGTCCCCAATTCGCCGAGACTCGAGGGCTCAGAGCCGGACTGGCCCAACTTGCCGGTGATTTTTTCGGCACTAACAGAGAGCCCGAACTGACCGAACGATAAGTCGATGGTATCGTGAGTTTTGTACCACCAATTTGACCGAGAGAAATTGTTGATGTACTCTTTCGTCGTGCCGAATCGCTTTTGGCCTCGCCAGGACTCAGTCTTGAGGATGTTGGAGTCCCCGGAAAAGCAGAAATCGATCTACGCCCAGTTTTTGGACGTTGAATCGTTCTTGCAGCCGTCGAGGGTCGATTTAATCCAGGAAAACCGCCGATTGCTGACAAACGACGAATCGGACGAGCACTGTCCGCCCCAGATTTCTGAGCAAATGAATAAAGGATCGATGAAAAAAAATATATATATAGTTAGAAAAAATATATTTTAATTGAGATGAATGTACCAATTAGTGACCATATAAGCTTTAAATACTGATATTTCCGAAATATCAGTACTTAGGAATTATTAACGACAGTAAATTTTTGTCTCTTCTTAAAAAAAAAATTCATTATTTCGGCTGTCTGATTTTTTTTTCTTCCCCGATTGTACAGTTTTATTTGAATCGTTTTTCAAATTAATCCAAGAACTGTCAAAGATATTTTATTTGTTAGCCAAAATCATCTGAATTGTCAGTAATAGGGACATTTGGATCAATCGGAGCACTCACCTTATTTCGAGGAAACGCTCTCCCCTCGATTTCGGCTATTTGTTTGACGACCTCAGTCGCAGAATCTCTGAGAGCCTTCAATTTCTGCAGCATGTAAGGCGAATTGAAATCCAATGATGATGAGTCAACATTGCCGGGTTCACTGATGGTGACAGAGTCGATTTTTTTTTCATCGAACATGTTATTGTTGAACTCAGTGAACTCGGGATCATTTTCATCGCGCACGTAAGTGTCCGATCTGACGAGCATATTCATCGATTTTGACGTGACCTGCTGAGTGAACCTCAAAATTATAAAAGTGTTTTTAATAGCAAAAAAAAAAAACTTTTATTTATTTTTTAACTGAAATTCGACCTTATAACGTCAATAAAATTGTGATTCAAAATTGATTCAAAAGTTGAAAAAGAAAAAAAATTTATGTAATTTTTTCAACAACTTTTCTCGATAGACTGACTTGAAAGAATTTTTTTCTTTCAAAAATGGTTGGATAAAAAATTATTAATCAATTCATAAACCTTGTCAACTTGCGCTACGATGAGCTGGCTAAGTTTCCCATAATTTTTCAAGGTGAATTGATTTTTCAAGGTGATTCATAGATAAATATATATTAATCCATAAATATTTATCATTTTTATGTAATATTTATAACCTTTTTTTGCACAAGCTGAGCATCCAGAACGTTGAAATTTACGCCACCAACGTTAGCCTCGGCCTTAGCTATTAATTCACCTGGCGAAGGAAGCATCAGCTGATTGATCGTTGAATCTGTGAGACTCTCAGATGTGAGCGTGTCCAACGATCGAAATCTGATAATTTTTCAATGCTGTTAAACGTACAAAAAAAAAAAGAAACAAAATTGATCTCGCGTTAAATATTTCCACGCACCTTCCGGGTATACCGCCATTTTCTGTTTGTTCGAGATTCATTTTCGGGATGTCAGGGGCATCCGGAGTCGTTACGATTATTCCAGCTGCAGGTGTTTTAAAATCCGCCTGATTCGAATCCACCAGAGTATCGTCGAGTTTTAAATTTATCACATCGTTAACAGCCTCGAGGATTTCTTGATTCGTGATCCGTGTAACGGCCGGTGCAAAATTTGTGACCTGTCACGAAAAAAAAAAAAAAAAAAAAAATCAGTTTTATAACGTCACGCACTTGTTCACTTTTCATTAAATTCCACGATGTCTGATAATTTTGCAGTGAGAGCGTGAATTTTGTCTCGTAATATTAATAAATATATTGACAGGTTTACGTTGCTCGATTTGAAGTAATGATGAATAAATTTAGCAAATTCTCCTTTGAAATGTTCGATATTCATTCTGATATGAGCTTCAAAGACTATCCAGACACGACTGAGCAATAGTTGCCAATAAATTACACGAAACAATTTCTTTCATTTCGACTCTGCGCATCCCATGGTATATATATATATATATCATGTTTACTTTTTCTGAAATTCGGACACTACAGAGACACGACTGCCTTCTAACCCAACGCAATATGATGTTAACGAGTATAATGAAATATTAGAGTGAGAATTAAACGTGTGTTACAATTTAAATTGAATAATTTTTTTCTTTTCGTTTAAATAAATTTGCTCCTAAAATATTTTATCCACACCGGCAGTGTATTAAATGTTATCAAATTTTTTCTCACATTTAACGAAATAAATATTTATTTATTACTGAAAATTTTTCATTGACAAAAATAACATTTAATTGGCATAAATAAAGGAAAATAAGATTTGTTAAATCTCATTTGCCTCAATTCAAATTTGGTCATGATAAATAAACATTTATTTTGTCATATCCAGCGAAAGAATTTTAAATTAATTTTTTACTCCATGCAATTTTTTGTCTCGGTGTCGAGATCGTAGATTGCAGAAAGGATCGGAAAAATATTTTCACCTGTATTTGCTTGTGGCAGTAAGCTGAGTTTGCACATGTAGGCCTTGTGTATTTTGTCGGGGGATAGAGTTGAGCTTTTTGTTCCGGCTAATTCCCATTTGCTTCGAATAACGTTTAACAGCCTCGATGGAAATCAACTACCGAAACAGTGGTTTATTTATTTTTTCATTGGCAAAATAGAGAGAGAGAGAGAAGGAAAAGGTGGGGATTATGGAAAAACGTAAACCACTCATGCCGGATGGCAGAAGAGCCTGTGCAAAAATGTTTTTGTTAGCAGGGTAAAAGGGTTTTTGGTCTCGAGTGGAGGCTTCCGTAAGTCAACAGACTCTCGACAAACGACACGAGAGGTTCTCTTGATCTTGAGAAAAAAAAAACCAGAGAGCGATAGCCGTAGAAATTTTTATACGAATTATCAAACCTTTCGTGATTCATACTCATTCCTACATAAATGCATCTAATACACGCTCTAAAAGATTCGGAAGTTCGCGGTGAGCCTCTTGCACTAGGGCAGGTCTTGCTGATTTTCTTTTATGGCTGTATACAATACCCTATCGGATAATAACGGGAAATATGGCCAATGAAAATATTGCTGCTGAAAAAATCTACCATTGAAATCCAAATCATATTTCATAGGAGTGGAATTTTTATAATAAGGCCGCGACTATAAAATCCTACAATCGAAATATTTTTAGAACTTTTTTTACATTAAATTTCCTATCGTCCACTTTTAAAGTACTTTTCTGAATATTTTTTGTTCGGTCATATGGACCACTTGAATCGGCTAAGAATCTACTGAAGTTTTCAATATCGAGATAAATAAAGTTGAGATGATTAATATTTTTCTGGCAAGCTACACTGGTCCAGCTCATATATCAATCTGGGCTATTTTCGCCGAATTTATTCTACTTGGGATTACATGGGCGCGACTAATAGGTACTCGAAAAGGTTCGAAAGTTCATGATGAGACTCTCTCACCAAATCGGATCTAGTTATGTCTCTTCTCGTGAATATCGATGGCTAATTGCTACAAGGGTGTACAGGTTGTTTATAAGAATATCTTATACGGCCTTCTGGACTTGAACAATCGATACACACGTAAACTAAAAATGTCTTTCCTTCTCGCTCGCTTAAGGGAGAAGAAATCTTTCGCAGCTCCTCTCGAACGGTAATTGATATCACCTGCCATGTAAATATCGGTTATCATCATTCGGTTTCGACGATGTTAGTAGTCGTAGTGGCGTGTATATATATATATATATAATAGCATTGACGATTTCGACGTGTGGAAAGGGTAAAACACACACGCCAGGGCAAAAATTACGAAATAAGAGACGGCGAGATAATTACATGTTGGTTTTAGAAGAAGGGCCCACGGGTATTATAATTTCACGTTATGGGCGAACGAAACGGGCGGAAACCGCACCTGATGCCTTTCTCCAAAATTTTTAATGCTCTGAAAAAATTTTGCCGAAACAAGCGCAATTTCTTCTATAATAAGATATAGATGGAAGGAAATTAAAGCCGCAGCTTTCGTAGACGATAATCACGAATTGCTGATGTCCGGTTGACGATTATATTTTCTTCGAAGACAAAAGTCGACAAGCTCTGCTTTATATTTAAGTCTATACGAGGTATGAAACATAAATTCTTCACGGTCTCGCGCCATAAGGGCTCATCATGCAACAATCTGAGACGAGCCCGATTGGCCGATAAAGAAAATCGCGAGAGTCAATAAGGAGGGAGAGATCGAGGGGCTTAAATCTCGTATACGCATCTCTCGTGTCGAAGATCTATTTCGTAACAAAGCCGAGATATTTCACACCTCGCAATCAGAGGGGCTGGCTATGATCTCTCGCACTGGGTGTAACAAGAAAAAAAAAAAAAAAAAAAATGAATGAAAAAAAAAAAAATTAGAGACAACGTCAGTTTTCGTATCTCGCGATCTGCCCTCTCAACACCTCCCTTATCGATACACTTCTCTCCACACGCCCGGTAATGACACGTTTCGAGCTCTTGCCCGGAGCCTCGTATTGGTTTTGAAAAGCATCGGGTTTGCTTAGTAACCGGATATACCCCTAACAGTATAGAGAATCTGTCGACGTTTGTGTGCGTGTATAATGTGCGTAGAGCCCTCGAGGATATTTTTCGCTCCGGAGCCAAATCAGCTCGAAGATCCAAAATTTTTCATTTCATTTAGCATAACCATCCGTTTCATAGCCTTGATATTCCAGCGTGTCGATCACAAAGGTAAATCGGTAGATCAAATTTTTTAAAAATGAAACGCAAAAAAATAAATTTTCATGATTTATATTTAATTTCATTGAGAATAAGACAATATTGGACTTAAATAATACGATAATTATTTGAATCAATGAAAATATATTTGAGAGATTTATTTGAATCAAACGGAAAATATGTTTCGTACAATCGAAAATATTAACTCATACGTAATTTTTATTCCATGAAATAAAAAAATGTTTATTTGATTGTTATAAAATATATAGAAAGAGTTGAGATGAGATTTCTACCATATTGTGAAATAAAGTATTGCCCATGCCTGTCATCGGGACAAGGGTCTCTTGTCTGATTCTGCGTTACGAGTGTCCAGCCGAGGTTTGACAACCATCTCTAAGACCCATAATTAGTGAGATCGGAACGATCCTCAGTTATTAAAATATCTCATATAACTAGAAAAGGCCGGAATTTTATACATAGAATTTCTCAACTCACCTGTCTCTACAGAATCATTTTTTTTTTTTTTCATCCACTGTTTCAGGCAAAAGCAGCCGCACGCGCTTCAACATCTAATGTATCCTACTCATCAGCTCTTTCGTCAAAATTTAACGTCAGAGGTTGGCCTAAAATTTAAAGAACCGACGTATTAGAACTGATAAAATCATCGAAGTGAATCGTACGAAATTTTTCGGAGGCGTTTAATCCCATAGCATGGAGATTCGACGTTTTGATAATTGAGTGTTCGAGACTTTTTCGGTGGCCTATTATTAGGGACATTAGGCGAGTGAGATGAGAATTAGATCCGTAACAGGAAAAAAAAAAAAATTGCCTTTAAAACTTTTCATTTTACGTTTTATCGCTTTTTCGCGTTAAATTTGCTAATAATCCGGCCATAACCTCGGTGCTATCCGCGTGATCAGCGAACAATTTCCGATCGGATAACATGATAATGGAACGAAAAAATTACGACTTTTTTTTTCTCAGAAACGGTAAAATTTCCAAAAACATCAATTTTTATGTCTGTTTGTCTGTAAGTCTGTTTTGGTTTTACTATAAAAAGTGCTAAAAAAAGTGTTAAAAAAAAAAAAAAAATCCACGAGTAAACTGCCAATACATTTATTATTGAGAAAAATTTTATTTTTATTTTTGCCAAAACTCAAATTATTGTATCCCTTCTGATGACGTCACGACACTA
>OY769908.1:18384384-18406884 GCA_963669185.1 Dyspetes luteomarginatus | reverse complement strand
TATTGCCCCACGGCACAAGAGAGTTTCTCGTGGTGGAGTCGAGATGGAAGATGCGCCTCGGGGAACTTGAGGATCTCTCGCGGGCGCTCGGAGAACTCGAGAAGCGTGCAGGCGAGAGAGACATAAATATAGATGGAGATAAATATGGAGAAATGTAGGAAAAAATTACTCGGACTATGGAATGCTTGTGTACTCTTAACATATTTTGTTTATAGATCACGTGTGTATAAAATTACAAAGGCGTATGTTTTATCCTCGGGCATAGTCGATACTCCTTTATTATTTTTGAAAGGCGATAGATCGTTTTCATGCGAACTCCCCCGCTTGGATTTTTTTCTAGTTGTGTTACAGGCCAGAGACAGCAGCAGCAGCCAATGATTTCCTGTCTACCTCTCTCTCTGGATGTATAAGTGCGCCTTCTCGCCACGACGATCTCTTATTCTCATCTCGCTCTGACTTCTCATGCCAGATCTCTGGGGTGAGAAGACTGTACACTGCGTGTTTATGCGCGGACTCTATACACTCTCATTCTCAATCTTACCGTGTGCCGCCCTATGGGCTTTGTACATGGCCGCGGGGGTGGCAGGAGGAGGGGGAGGCACACGTGACACACGCGAGTGGCACGCGCGGCGTGCGCTCTCTGTTCTCTCTCTCTCTCTCTCTCTCCCTCTCTCTCTCTCTCTCTCTCTCACACACACACACACACACACACACACTTACTTTCTTTCGCTCTTCGCCATGGGAAACAGAGAACGAATTCGCCTCTCACAGCCTATGGAATAGAATCGATCCTTCAACATTTACATTCATCGTTTATGTGTATGTTAGTGCACGTAATATACACGATAAATCGAATTGCGATAGTCCTTTTTCGCCCTTATGGTGGTTTTGTACATTTTTTTGTTGTCTCTCTTGTAAAATTGCATGTGACGTTTCATTGCGTTGAGCGACGTGCTCAGGGCATCTGTATATATATATACATAACGCTCTCACGTCATCGGTTTAACTTCTTTTCGCATGAATTTATACTGATGCACTTGGCCGTGACGACGATGAGAGGATTGCTGTATGTCCCTGTGGTTGAGCTTATCTTGATCAAATTGCAAGACCCCCTTCTCTCCGGCATCCCGGACGTTTCTTATCGCGATGCAGGAGGGAATTAAGATTGCCGAGGAGCACTCGAAGGAACGATTAAAACGATTAAATTAATACCGGGTACCGAGCAAGATTATATCGTGTCATTCGATTTGTGTTTTTTTTTTTTTTTTTAAGTCATACATTGAGTGTGCGTAATTGAGATCTGGAAAATTAAATTAATACCGCGAAACTCTCAATTCACTTGGTAATTTAATTACCAATTTTTTATTTTACGTATAATTTTGTTGCGCTTGAAGGTTGGAAATATTGCCCAGGCTGGTAAAATGGACCAGTTGTTTCATTCACGAATGCACTGCCGAAAAAATATGCACGTATTGAGGTTTTCGTGAAGTGACAATTCTCATTTATAGACGAGGAAATTATTTTATTCCGAAATAATCCTCAAAGCTTTGCTTGGAAGTTGACAGTTTTCCCTTTATAATGGTGAAGAATTTCTACACCAAGAAGCAATTAAGCAATCAAGATAGCAGATTTTCTGTACAAGACCGCCTGGCAAAAATATTATTGTGGTCCAATTTTCCCCGCTTTATCCAAAATGTGCCTAGAATGATATATTATTGCTTTGGCACTTAATAACGGATCGTTATTTTGAGTGTCCCATGTCTATCGTAGCTGGACCGGATGTGCTGACTAAAAAATATCATCATTTAGTTGTAAAAGGCTAGAGGAAAGAACGAAAAAAATAATAAAAAAGAAAGCTCGAAACAAAAATCTCGCGTGACCGCGCAGTGTGGTCATGAAGAAGAAGAAGAAGAAGAGAGCTCTTTTGGTCTAAGAATGAATCTCCATTGTTCGCTCGCTTAGGAAACCAAAGCGTTTTACAATGGAACGGTCAGACGAAATTTCAATGGGGGATATTCTGAGTAATTCCCGGGGATTCCATTGCGGCGTTCTCCAGTCTCTCGCTCGCCTATTACCTCATGCATATACATATATAATAATTCTTAAGGGACTAGACGAGTCGTCTCACGGACCACGGAGAAACGCATCGAGAGAAGAACGTCCCGTTCTCTCGTGGCACACGCCTATACAGTCGAGTCTCTCTCTCGCAAATCCATTGTTCCCCCCTCCCAGACTCTGCTGGCGTGACATGCGCGGCGCAGCGCGCGTCCTAACCTATCTGCGCAAGATCTTCATAGTCATTGCACGCTCTTTTCGCTGATCGTGAGCATAAGCAAAAGTCCGTGGGTGGTTCTATTATAGTTTATATTCGGTTGAAGAAAAAGGCCACGCGATGAGCCACGCGTACTCATCTCTCCTTTAGCCCAGCTTCTTTCCGACTCATCTGCGCCAGAGTATTATTTGCCCCGTGGCCATGAAAACTTTTGCGAAGAAAACACAACAAAAAATGCATTGTCAATACACGATGACTCTGCAAACAAAAAGTTTAGCCTCGTTTTTGTTCAAGCAACGTTGTTCCTTTCAACGTGTTTGCCAACGCTGCTTGAATAAACTCTCCGATTCGATGACAAAAGAAATACTGGTCAATGTAAAATTGGCTTTTTTGTATTTAATGTAGCGATCTCCTGATAGATTTTTGTTAAAAAAAATTACAAATAATTCATCCATTTCGTGTTTTTGTTTCTCGTAATGTCCAAAAATATTACACACATTTTTATACTCGCAGTTTATTCTCATGAAACGAATCCTTTTTTCCTGTGAAAAATAAAAATAAACAAATACGTAATTGATTTGATTTTCGATAAAAAAAAAGGTGCATGTGACGATTTATAGGTCATGAATTCGTGTTCACGAAGAGAATCCACCTTGCATTGGATTGAAGAACAGCCGCCCAGAATCCATCAATGTATATCGACATATATATATAGAGAGATAAAAGGTGCGGGCTATATATATATATATATATCACACGCCAGGTGCGGGATATATATATATATATATATATATATATATATCCCACACCTTTTATCTCTCTATATATATATATGTCGATATACATCCGCGTCTCGATCTCTTCGACACGCGGCATCCTCTTTCACCGCGAGATCGAAACAATGCAGCAGCCCACGCGCGTGTACCACATCGCACTGTATATACATACATACAATATACATGCTTCGATACGATTGAAATCTATTGTTGAGAGGTCGCGCCGATCTCTCGAAGATTGAAGGTTATTATTGTTTAATGCGGGCAATAAAGGTGTGCATTATAGTACTACAGATCCAACTGAGACGTACATAATTTTATGGTTCTCTTTATATGGGATCTTGTGGTTACCCCAGAGCGATCCCCCCCCCCCCCCCCATCGATCTAACACAATACTATAAATATTCTGTACATGTTTTTTTTTTCTTCGTAGTTTGGAATCACGACCAACACGTGCCTTCTGGCGGTCCTGGATGAAAAAAAAAACGTTACTAGAATTGGTTGGTGACGAAAACATAATTTCTAATTTTTTGTAACATCGCAACTGGAAAACATAAAGAGTGTTCACAGTTTCTGTAGTCAACGGAAAAAAATTGATTCGACTCAAATGAATGTGTATACGTGAATTTCATGAAATAAATGTCTATGAATTCTTTCTATATGATTTATTAATTTAATAATTTATTTATTTATATATTTATTAATCCTCAGATGGATTGATGGGAGTATCACACCCAGAGAAAAAAATCTGTCGCCCATGTGATCCTTTCAGATGCTTTTGAAAATTCCTACAGTCATAATGGCCTCAAATAATTATACTTTTTGCAATAAATCGAGTCACCGTATTTTTTTTGCTAAAAGTACATCATGTTGAATATTTGAATTAAAACTTAATTAAGCGTAATTTTTTATGGGCCGAGACGGCCTTGCAGCTGCTGATAGAATCTTTTGACCTCGATAAATACACTTTTTTATGAAAGTAAATTTTATGCATTACCGTAAATTCCATTAAAAAGCAAAGAATTCACGCCTTTTTTAGTCCATTCTACGAACAACAGATCGTTCGATCGGCTTCTCATTTCAGGTGAGTACATTTTAATTTGGCTCTTGGGCAAGCATATTTTTGCTATCATATTAATCTCGAGATACGAGTACGAGATCTCCAGTACGAGATCAAATCTCGTACGTGTCTGGAGACCGATTTTGCTTAAAGAAAGGCACACAAAAATGCACCGATCAGTGTTCAGTGCTCGAGTCGATTTTACAAGCAGAGTGGACGATTAATATTTTATTCAATTTTGTGGCATATTTATGTCAAACTGATATCGGTAACGCGTGTATACCTCGATAAACAATGAGAAGAAATAATAATGGTGATCAAATCCCGTACCTGTCTCGAGAGCTAAAATGACGCAAGAAGCCAGACGGAATATTTTTTGAATGAAATTAAGGATTCTATCGGTGTGACATCTGCTGGAAGTAAGAGGACGTAAGACGATGTGAAATGCGAGACTCGCAATACGTCGGTTACGAGAATCGTCGACAGATCGGCTTAAAGACTCGCGAGTTTAATCCACTGATTTAATATCTTTTTTTTTAAATTGTTTTCCATCGTACAGCAGTTGGAGAGTTTTGCTAATATAATGGTGACTTTGGTACAAGAGAAAAAAATTGATTCATCTCACTTGAAGAGATTTTTTTTTTATGATAATAATTCATTGAATTTTTCATGTGGACAATTTCATAAAATTTGGATTAATATTAAATAAATTTGATTCGATGAAAAATTTAATTTTCGTGAATGGGGCTGACCGTCTCTTCAGTCTCGTTAAAACGACGAGTAAGATATATAATATTACGGGATTAATATTGAAAGCGTTGAAGCAACTCGGAGAAAGGATTGACATCGAGGATTAATAACGTTTCGCCCTGTCGCCTCGGATAATCATATATGTGGTCGTAGCGATGCAATATCAACCCTGAAGCTTCTGTGGCATATTACAAGTGGAGGGACCGATTACACACTGACGGTGTTGCTGGATGAGATCATCGAGAAATTTTGGATCGAGATAAATTATCGTGCCTTCTCAGCTCTAATAGAGTTTGAGGATTTCTTCTTCATCTCAAATGCACCCAGCACTTGAACGATTAAATTTTTTTTTTTCAAATTTCTATCTCGTTCTCCTAATTAATTTATAACTAATCTATAGCCAACATTTAATTAAATCGATGAATTTCCAAATGAAGAATTTGGAATTTCCAAATGAATTTCCCATGCAAGAAATAATGCAGCCAATTGCTGCATTATTATGGAAAAACTTAAGAATTAATTTCACTATAGAATAGTTCGAAAAACGATTGTTTTTGTCATTCGATAGTTTATTGTACAATTTCTATTTTTTTTTTCTGTATACGCCATGCAAGGAATAATGCAGCCAATTGCTGCATTATTATGGAAAAACTTAAGAATTATTTCACTATAAAATAGTTCGAAAAACGATTGTTTTTGTCATTCAATAGTTTATTGTACAATTTCTATTTTTTTTTCTGTATACGCCATGCAAGGAATAATGCAGCCAATTGCTGCATTATTATGGAAAAACTTAAGAATTATTTCACTATAAAATAGTTCGAAAAACGTTTGTTTTTGTCATTCAATAGTTTATTGTACAATTTCTATTTTTTTTTCTTTATACACCATGCAAGGAATAATGTAGCCAATTGCTATCATCAGGAGAATTTTCAAATTATTGCATCGATTCTTAATGATGCAAACTCTTCTCAAGTTTCTTATCGTGGAGTAATTTTTGTTTTTTTTTTATTCCGCACGATAAAAGAGACTCTCCGTAACAAGAATGATGCAGGAACGTTGAGTTTATATGAAGAAAATCATACACACGAGCGTCCCAGTTTCGTGGCCCGATCGGTAATTCAAGATCGATAAAACCGTCGATCCTCATCGACGTGTATATTTACTATATATATATATATGTATATATATTTACGATATATATATATATTTACTATATGTATGTATATATATATATATATCACCAGATATATCTGGTTACGTGAAGGAGCGCGAAACGACGTTGCCCCGCAGCCAAGCCAAGAATCTCGTCGTCCACACTCCTTCCCTGCTCTTTATACACATAACGACGGATTAAAATATTGGCATTTGTGGTAATCGCCTTCGGCTCTTCTCGTCTCTCGCGCTCCTCGACGTTTGATCGAGACAGGAAAATAATACGAATTGCGAAATTCGACACTCGACGTGAACGTGAGCACCTCTGGCGGTGCAACGAGCCTCTCTCTCTCTCTCTCTCTCTCTCTATCACGTAATATTGAATTTCCAGAATTGGCCTGAATGTTTTGGATATTCGATTAAAAAATGAAAAAAAGTGAATCTGGATTAAAGATATTGTGTTCTGGTCCATTATAGGGCGCGAGCGAGCTCAGCGTCGGCTGTTGCGATCTCAACCAACAAAATTCTTCGCTCATGCATGTGCTTGTGTGTGTGTGTGTCACGCCTTTGCGATTATATATGCGCGACGAGGCTCACTATGAAATCCTCTTTGCGAGCTTTTTCACGGTTTTACATTTCGTATAAACACGGGGGTGGGGGTGATGCGATGAGAAAAAAAAAAGTCACTTGAGAGAAGGAAGCAAAAATTGAGAGATGCTGCACATTATTATCGAGGGAGACGAAGAGAGAAATCATAAGTGTGGGAGATATATGATGCGAGCAGGACGGATAAAGAAAAAAGGTGCAAAGAAAAACATATCCGATGCAAGACACTAGACGGGTGGTGAGGAGTGGGGGGGGGGGGGTTAGCAGCATATATATATATTTTTTTTGGTACTTAGGAGGACGCCAATCCCTAAATCTTGTTTACAAGCAATCCTCCACGATACAGCAGGCAAGAGAGAGTATACCAGGATTTAGTGCAACTCTCTTTTAGAGGGTCCATTTTGCAAAAGCCACACGATCTACCGCATATATACTCACGTTTACCCCTCTTTTTCCTCCTCGAAGACTCAACTCTGTAGCTGGCTCTTTTAAAAGTGTAATTTACTATGAAAGGATTATTCCCGTGTCGGATCTGCGTCGATCTCTCTGCCATACACGTGAAAGACTTTAGTGTTTGCCGCAAACAACGTTTCGCTCAGAAACACGTTCTCTGTCGCGCTTTACAGATTTTTCTTTCTCTCCCCCTCTCTCTCTCTCTCTCTCATCCCTCGCCGACAATGCAAAAAGGATTGGCTAAAGAAAATTGCCACGACAAACGATATTCCGGGACTTATGCATCTTGGAGACTTCTCTCTCTCTCTCTCTCTCTCTCATACTAGCTGGTGCAGGGACAATCGCTAATCTGGCTGAATTTCAAAGTAGCGATTTTTGGCTTTCGAGGATTTTCCAACGACATGAGATATATATATATATGCACGTTTATAAATGTGCCGGGTTAATGCGGATATAATAGCCGCACGATTTTTCACAAAATAAACAAGATTTAGACGACAATTCACGTTTTTCTTAAACTTGTCATTTTTCCAATGCCAAGTTTTATCGTTCCATGAATATTTCAAACCAGGTATACATATATATCTAGACACAATTTCAATGAACAGCTTTGTAAAATAATTTTCCAACGAATTAAAAATATAAAATATTCAGTTATCAGCTTTTAGGATTCGCCAGGACATCGAGGTTAGTGAGAATGAGGCGAGACTTGCTTCGCTTGTACAAAATACGGCGCATGTACACGAGAATGGCACCTCTGCCCTCACAGTGGGGTATAAAATAATTTTCCAACGAATTAAAAATATAAAATATTCAGTAATAAATAAAATATTTTTCATAAATATCTATTCTCGATTAAAATATTTATTTATGAATTCTCCTACTTTATATATGACAAATGCACGAATATTCTGCCCCAATATGTTTTACCTTATGGAGAAAAAAATATATAAAATAAGAGGAAACTGGTTCAAAGCTGTGAAGCTTCGCTGCTGCCAGTTATGAGCTTTTAGGATTGGCCAGGATGTCGAGGTTAGTGAGAATGAGGCGAGACTTGCTTCGCTTGTACAAAATACGGCGCATGTACACGAGAATGGCACCTCTGCCCTCACAGTGGGGTATAAAATAATTTTCCAACGAATTAAAAATATAAAATATTCAGTAATAAATAAAATATTTTTCATAAATATCTATTCTCGATTAAAATATTTATTTATGAATTCTCCTACTTTATATATGACAAATGCACGAATATTCTGCCCCAATATGTTTTACCTTATGGAGAAAAAAATATATAAAATAAGAGGAAACTGGTTCAAAGCTGTGAAGCTTCGCTGCTGCCAGTTATGAGCTTTTAGGATTGGCCAGGATGTCGAGGTTAGTGAGAATGAGGCGAGACTTGCTTCGCTTGTACAAAATACGGCGCATGTACACGAGAATGGCACCTCTGCCCTCACAGTGGGGTATAAAATAATTTTCCAACGAATTAAAAATATAAAATATTCAGTAATAAATAAAATATTTTTCATAAATATCTATTCTCGATTAAAATATTTATTTATGAATTCTCCTACTTTATATATGACAAATGCACGAATATTCTGCCCCAATATGTTTTACCTTATGGAGAAAAAAATATATAAAATAAGAGGAAACTGGTTCAAAGCTGTGAAGCTTCGCTGCTGCCAGTTATGAGCTTTTAGGATTGGCCAGGATGTCGAGGTTAGTGAGAATGAGGCGAGACTTGCTTCGCTTGTACAAAATACGGCGCATGTACACGAGAATGGCACCTCTGCCCTCACAGTGGGGTATAAAATAATTTTCCAACGAATTAAAAATATAAAATATTCAGTAATAAATAAAATATTTTTCATAAATATCTATTCTCGATTAAAATATTTATTTATGAATTCTCCTACTTTATATATGACAAATGCACGAATATTCTGCCCCAATATGTTTTACCTTATGGAGAAAAAAATATATAAAATAAGAGGAAACTGGTTCAAAGCTGTGAAGCTTCGCTGCTGCCAGTTATGAGCTTTTAGGATTGGCCAGGATGTCGAGGTTAGTGAGAATGAGGCGAGACTTGCTTCGCTTGTACAAAATACGGCGCATGTACACGAGAATGGCACCTCTGCCCTCACAGTGGGGTATAAAATAATTTTCCAACGAATTAAAAATATAAAATATTCAGTAATAAATAAAATATTTTTCATAAATATCTATTCTCGATTAAAATATTTATTTATGAATTCTCCTACTTTATATATGACAAATGCACGAATATTCTGCCCCAATATGTTTTACCTTATGGAGAAAAAAATATATAAAATAAGAGGAAACTGGTTCAAAGCTGTGAAGCTTCGCTGCTGCCAGTTATCAGCTTTTAGGATTGGCCAGGATGTCGAGGTTGGTGAGAATGAGGCGAGACTTGCTTCGCTTGTACAAAATACGGCGCACGTACATGTGAGAATGGCACCTCTGCCCTCACAGTGGGGTGTCTTCGGGCCAGTGGAGCGCCTCCTAACAGGATTATACCTCTGACGTGATTGTATACGCGTCAAAGAAATAGAGTGGCATTGTAAAGATCGCACAGGGCACAAACAGATTGGATATGTGGATGTTGAGGGTGATCTGAAAAAATTACGAATGACGATCTCAACTCCGCCTACGAGAATTTTGGTATTAAATATTTTTCTACCGTTTGTCCGAAAGACACCTGCCCATCTTTTTTTTTTTTTTTTTTTTTTGACGTATGAGGGGCCTCATTTGCATGCTGGGATAAATTTATGCAACTATTTTATTAAAATTTATACGCCTCTTTTAGAAAAAACTGATTTAATAAAATTCAAAGAAAGCTGAAATGAAAGTGAACACATTTTAATTAGATACTATTTATTTTTTATTTCATTGTCAATAAGGACAATAATTGGCCAATAATCTTTAAATTAATGAAGAATTTTATTATCATTAGTCTTGAATTCGATCGGGGAAACGATGAGAGCTGTAAACAGAATTTTAGCATCTACAGTTTTTGGCCTCTCAGATTCAAACGGAGATTTCTGACCTAATTTATTATTATCTTTTTTTTTTTTTAATTCTGATATTTGCATTGGGAGATTTTTATAATTTCTCATTTATTTCAGTCCACTCAAGTGATTTTACATATGTGGAAAAAGTGTAAAATCGTCACTTTGAGACGAGAATATCGTTCGGCGTTGAGAAAAGTACGTCTCATTTATCTCTTTGACTTGTCTAATTAATCCTGTAGCGAGATGTTCCATCGGGACTCTCCTTGATGGTTGAAAATCTCAAGAAATGTTCCATATATATATATATAGTGAAAAAAAAAAACCCTTGAAAAATCATTCCCACAAAATCGGTATCTGGTTCGGAGGCGTGTCGGCGTTAAGCGAAAGGCATTTAAAACGATAAAGCGAGGATGATTTTTCAGTCTCGTGGCTACGAGATAGGGGATGCTTACGCGATAGGATGTTATAACACATGTGTGCTCTGTATATGGATATGGAACAGCTGTAAGCTTGCTCGTATAACGACATTGTGTCCCCGATGACACACGCAAGTTTTCCAAGAGAGATGTACCACCTACTCTCTCCCTCTGTCAAAAGATCACGCGTCATTTGTAAGAAGGGTTGAAAAGTGAGCACGTCAGATAAGAATAGAAACTGGTGATGATAAGACGTCATTTTTCTTATTACCCGCCGCCGCATATGGTAAAATGAGACTCACCACGTTCATATATTTTTCGTTTCCAAGCATATATATATTGAGTAAATGCGGAATTGATCTGATTTATCTGAAGTGCATTAGAATAAAATAAAATATTTATTATATATATATATTTTTATTTATTTATTTATTTAACAACGAAAATGACCACGCTTTTATTTTCATTAAGTACTTTCAAATTTAACTACTTTCTTACGTAGATTTTTTTTTATTGGCATTAAAGATTCATACATGTGATGGAATTGTTGCAAAGAAAATATTTGGCAAGCCTCCATGGCTAATGGTAGCTTTGACGTGTGTAACGGAGAAGCATTTGTCGTTTTCTCATCATGAAAACTCTCTGACTCTGCCACCCACGCGTTCAATTTTCCAAAGAAAAAAAAAAAAACTTTTCGATTCGTTGGCGCACGCCATGGCTCTCGTTCAGCTTGTGAGTCGTCTCTCGGATTTGCACACAATAACGCCACATGAGGTCCAAGGTGTCCCTTGCGCAATGTTCAGACGCTCTATGTGGCGATACATGAGAAGAAGAAAAAAAAAATCACCGACGCTCAATCCATTGCCAGAAAGAAGTTCCATTTTGCTCGGTATATCCCATCGATTCACGCTTCACTTAGTTCGAGCCCTCGTTCGACATTTGTCGTACAACTCACTCAAACGTTGTTACATAACAATCGGTTCTGTTGAACGAGTCCAAAAACCCGCTGTTGGTCAGTCAACGGTCACGTTTCTTTTTCCCTCTTCTGGCACAAGACGAGAAATGAATTTTTCTCGCTACCGGAATACATAAATTTCCGTTTCGTTGAGAAAGAATTTTTTTTTTTTTTTTATTTATGCTTTAGTGGCCAAAGTTTGGATTCGATCTGAGTACGATTGGAGTGTAATCGCGATCGTATTTTTTTTTTCATTTTTCTCTCGTTCATTTTTTTAAAAAAGAAGCGTCAGTGTATTTGTTTGTACGTTGCAATGTTTATCGATGTGAGTAGAATCGAACGCCATCCTCAATCGCTTGACAACTTGACACAAATTGCATTAATTGTTATTTAAAAGCGGATATTGTTAATTTAACAATATTAATAATTAATTGACGACAAAAAAAAATGTAATTGATTTTCGAGGGTCCATTTATAGCGAGCCAATTGTAAAAACAGTAGATAGAAAAGCAGCTGACAAACTATCGAGACACGAGCAATTAATATTTGCGTAACGAACTTTTCATAAGTCATTTATCATATCGCACAACGAATGTAGTTTTTTTTTTTATTTTTTTATAAATTGTGAGAACAACTGGCGAATAGAGTCATTAACTCACGAAAGTCATTGGAGATTTGTTCGTCTCTCACAGGGTTGATGAATTTAGCAGCTTGTACGTGAGGCTGCCTGGCCACACAAAACGCGTTTATACTTTAGTATATGTGGTATGAAGCCTGCACGTTTTTCAACGGAACGCCTAAAGAAACAACCCCCGTATTTACATTCCGCAGTAATTAATCAGTCTCACCCAAAAGAAAGAGCAAGAGAGAGAGAGAGAGAGGGTTTGGGCAACCATGATTTAGGCAGAGAAAAATTCTCCTATTTGTTTTAACTTTTTTTTTTCCTCTTCATCTTTCTTTCTCCCCTTCCTCGAGAAGCTCGACGGTTCTGGGGACGTCGAATTTCATTTCAGAGCCCTCTCTCGCTCTCTCTCGTATTACTCACAAAGGAGGAAGTGTACTCAAGCGTTTCCTCTGATTTTTTTTTTTTTTTTTTTTAATGCAATCGCGTGATTGCACTTAAACAAAAAAAAAAGCCATACCGCGTGTGACGAAAGATTAATTCATCCGGATTTCAGCGGGGGTTAAGACGAAAGGAAAAAATAAGAGTGAAAAAATTATGGTACGTGCGCGGTGAATGTGAAGGATCGAGTGCAAGACTGCACTACAAGGCACGTGTGCTTTACAGCGTCTTTCTTTTGCGGCAGCCGCAACGTTTCAATGTAATTAACATAAATAAAAAAACGAGTCCTGGGCTGATTTACGCGGGGCTGCGCCGCTGAACGATGAAATATATCGAAGAGAGGATTTCTTCGGCCCGGTCAAAAGGGGAGTTCAGAGGTTAAAGTAAAATGCACTTTTATTACTCTTTCGCTAGAGATATGAGCGTCGATTCACGCGCGCATTCCATCCACTCTGCTCTCGTGTGAGAGCGAGATGGAATACTTTTTGTAAACTTGTATGCCGCGTTAAGCTACAAAAAACCTGTTTGTTGTTTGGTCCTGCACCGAGTGTTCTTGCAGCGAGGGGTCCCCTCGCGTATTTTCGATCGTTTCCTTTCGTTCCACTCTCTCCTGCTCCTCTCTCTCTCTCTCTCTCTCTCTGTCTCTGTCTCTCTCTTTCTCTCTCTCTCTCTCTCTCTCTCTCTCTCTCTCTCTCTCTCTCTCCCCCTCTCTCTCTCCCTCTCTCTCTCCCTCTCTCTCTCTCTCTCGCACACACACTCTCTTTGTCTTTCCCTATCTACCACCATCACTTTTCAGTGTTGGTGAAATTGCGGTGAGCAAACTCTCCGCCTGCGATTTCACGGTTCTTTGCGGTTTTGCGTCTCATTTAATTTTTTTTTTTTTTCTCGCTTTATGTCAACTGCTGTAAATATGTAATACACATATGTACAAGAAATTCATAATTAATGATATTTTTTTTTTCCAAATAAATAATACGGATACAAATTTTTATTTTTTAAATAATATCAAAGGGCACACGAATCTTGACGCCAAGTAGCTAATGAGAAAGTTTAATTATTAAAGTTTTTATTATATATACTCGAATAAGTCTAGAGTACGAAGCTAAGAATGACTAACAAAGACTTGATAAAAATTAGTAATTTTAATGGGCTGCAGATGTATATTGATAATCGTTCTGCGAGTGTGGATGAAAAGTCTTAAAATTCAAATTGCCAAATCTCTGGCTCTGTTCTTTTACGAACGGGCAATAACTTTCAAATTTGATTACAGCGAGAGTCGAAGTTAAGTTAAGTCGTGGGGCTGGTTTTTTTGAGCAAGGGGTGGGGGAAGAAGAGTCCAGCCCCGCAGGGGTTACTCTGGTAAATGGATGCTCAACCCTTGCAACAAACACCCACGCGAACGCACACACATCCTTCAAGTCATAAATAAAAACGAAATCGTTCAAGCACCGCTCATATTCCACACACATACACACACACACACACACACATTCACACCCATGTATATATATATATATACACACACACACACATTGACACTTAAATACGCATAAACACACATACTGTGAGCACATTTCTACATCTCTCGCTCGCTCTCCTTTTTCCAGACAATCTCCCGGCTGTGGTTAAACGTTAAACAAAGGCTACGGGACGTCCAGCACACAGAGAGCACACTCTGAGCTTATCTCTCGATCTCTGTTTGCCAAGACGTGCATCATCTCCTCCTTCGTCCTCTCCTCCACTGCCCAACTCTTCTCCCACCCCCATACCAAGATAATCAAGAATAATTATTCGTTAGATAAATACGATCGGGAGTGAAGATAAGAGGGAGAAAATTTACGATGGTCCCGACACCCCGAGCCGCGTTATCCCTGCCACGAAAACGACGTAACGAACAATGATGATCAGAATCTCGAAACTATACCAACACTCGTCGTATAATCACGCGAATCGTGCCAGCGAGTGCGAGGAGACGTTTTTGCTTCGCTTCTAAACTGCATTGGATCCAATCTTGGGACTTTGGCTCGCGGGCAATATGTGTGCAGCACCATCAAGTTTCGGGCTTGTAATCAGGGAGTCAAAGGATTTGAATTGAGGGAGGATTTTGGCTTTGCCAGAACATGCAAGAGTGAAAAACATCGTGTGTGTATGATTATAGCTCGACTGCCAAATAGAATTTCTAATTTATTCCAACACTTTTTCTCCCTCTCCCCCCCCCCCCCACCCCTCCACCCCCCTCCCTATCCAGCTCCTCCTTCTCAGGTAAACCAACGCGTCTGCGTATCTGGACCATCCTCGATTACGTTCACATACTTCTCTGATATGCTCCTCGCTGTATCAACAAAATATTTTTCTCCCTAGCTCTTGCCCGCATTCGGAGAATTCTCGACACTTGCTCAATCTGATGGGGCAAACAAGTATACAAAAATACGGCTCTCGTTGAGATTCAGCGAGAAGACGGACTGATTTTGATACCTCCGTGCGGAGAGTCAGAGGAAGATTTGGATAGTATATATAGAGAGGATGTATAGAGAGGAAGATGAATAAGAGGAAGGCGAAGTGGGAGCTCTAAAGATGAGTCTTTCTTGCCAGCGTCCTCAGCTTCATAACCTCTCTTCACTGTGTATCGTACATCAACGTTCCTCGTCCAGGTGGGCGGACGCAACGTCAGCCGCTGACGCCCCGCGAAATTGAATCTAAAGTTCAAGTCCCTATTTTCCTCTCCCTCGCGAGGGAAACGCTTCTCGCAAAATATTCCCAAGCGTAAAGGAGACAGTGTGTATGTGTGTGTGTGTGGGAGAGAGAGAGAGAGAGAGAGAGAGAGAGAGACAGACAGAGACAGAGACAGAGAGAGAGAGAGAACGAAAAATAAGCCCAAGAGCTCACACGCCGGTTGCAGCAACAGGGAGGTCGCAAATCATCACCTCGAAAATGCTCTTCTCAGTTGAGCGTTAGATGGCCCAAGATTATACAGTCGTGCGAGCGTTTACCACGCACACAACAGGCAGAAGAGAAACAAACTCGACTGTTAAAACCTTTCTGGAGCTTGTTTGAGCTCGTCATTTGGTCCTGTCCGGCTGGTCGGACACTCGTTGATGCGCAAAAAGAGAGGATATTACGTGTATGTTGAGTTGATGCTAAAATTGTTACTGCGAGAGACAACGCGAACAAAATTCAAGAAGAGTACGATGTGGTTTGAGAGGCTTTTTTATAATATACATATAGGGTATATTATATATATATATATACATATATATATACATATATATTCTTCTCAAAAAAGCACAAGTTCTCTTGCACCCATTTATGCGCAAAACAATGGTCTTCGAAAATTGCGCTGGGCAACCTGTTTGCTCAATGATGCCGAAGAGCTGCGTGTGTGCAGAGTAATTTATCTTTACCATGCTAAATGAGCAGGTGGTTAGTACTTTGAAATTCATACATACGTACATCGAGGTACCTGGTTTTTATACCTATAACTATTTACAGACCTCGAATATGTTGAAAGAAAAAAAAAAAACGAGACTGCAAATATCATTCTCTGTTTAATTTCATACTTTTTCGGTACTTCCCTCGGTTGTTGATCCAAGTAAAAAGGATTATTGGCACATATTTTTCATATCGATTACCAATGAAGGCTTCATAATTAGTCTGCCAATAACTATAGTGAGTGTTGATAACTCTGAAGCATATTTTTTGTAACTTACTGAATTGATACAGCAGGCAGACTCGATGCAAACAATTTTTAGTAACTTACTGAATTGACTTACTGAATAACTTACTCGATTAATATTTATCTCCCTCCCCCCCTCTCTCTTACATTTTTCATTTCAAGATTAATCCATACGAGTCTCCACCAAATTCTTTATCTTTCCCTGACCAACACTGACCAATGCCTCGGGACGAGCTTTTTGACCCTGTAGCTTTGATTCTTTTCTTCTCACCTCTCCAGCCGTACATTTTTTTTTACATCCCCGACGAAATTCTCCGGTGCCTTTGTACCATTTTATTACGTTCGGCCGACGAAATGATGTCATTAGATATACTTAGGCCAAAGTTTATCGTCGCCTTTGTGTCGGTGAAACGGCTACCGCGTGAAATCCGGCTTGAGTATTATTTTACCGATCTTGGCTGCTTATGACGTGCTGCACACACACACACACACACGCACAAGCACCACGATTCATCGGTTATCAGAACGGAATACGCGTTTGGGCCCCTTTATTGCCTTCGAACGAGAACACCTTTACTGCCACTGTTACATCCGTGTCGTCTCTCAGGCATGAGGGAGAGAAAGAAAAAGAGAAAGGGAGAGAGAGAGAGAGAGAGAGGGAAACAACTTCCAGCAGTGCGTCCAGCGACACATTCTCGACACCTTAAGACAGCCATCTTTTTTTTATGATTATGTGGTCGATCTTGGTATAGGCGACGGACTGAGTATTAATACAAACCAAACTCTGGGATTAAAAGTCGTCGCCCCTTAAGTCTGAGTAAGGGATTTTTCCTGCTGGAATTAAAGAAATAAAATGGGGTGAATACACCGTTGAATTAGGGGTCAGAGATTTTTTTTGTAATGTAAACGAAATTCTTACTTTAAATGTCAAAGTATCTATGCGAATTTCCTGTTTGCGTGATGCATAAAACAAGCCTGAGTTTCAATTCAAATTATACTCGTCTGGCATTATGGAAAATTACTCTCAAAAGTTATATAAAAAAAAAAAGTTCATAGCAGGACAAAAAAAAAATCGTAAAAAAAAAATGAGTATCTAACTGTCATTTATTCGAAATAATGAAAATCTGACGACCGCAGACCTTCATGTTTTAAAAAGTAAAATCTTCTGTCAAAAAAAAAGGAAAAAAAATTGTCAACCATTCACGATGCCTCTACAATTGCCAACTGACATGCTAAATGACTCTCTGAAGGAAATCGTTTTTCTACGCCAGAATCAGCCGCTCTTCAAAAAGCTTGCCAAAACTACACACTTTGATCAGCGAGAGGTCGAAGCATTGGCTCTGATTCATCGAAAGATTCACTCGCATTGTGGTCCCGTCTCGAGACTCACATTTCGTGATTTTCTTCATTCTGGACTCGATTACACTGAGAACGTCCGACATTTACTCGTCGACCGAGTCTTTTCCACTGTCGACAAACAAAACGCTTTGCAGGTTAATTGATCATCGCGAATTTTCAATAATTTAAAATTTTCACAATGCAGATGAAAAATAAAATTAAACGATTTTACTCATTTTCAAATCGATCAAATCAAAATAATCGATTTTTCTCGGTATATCGGTCCATTCAGTTGTACATGGACCAGTGGAACGAGGGATTATCCGTAATCCTACGTGGCAATATAGAGGAGCGAATTCAGTTTGGCTATAGAGTATACGATCTCATGAGAACGAATAAGATAGGAAAGGAGCAGATATTTCCTATGATGAGGGGTTGCCTCATTAAACAACAGCCTGACGAGGATCCTGACGAAGGGGTTAAGGTGAAGTCACCCTGCCACATTTTTTCAAATTAATATTGTAAAATATAGAATAAAAATTGCACAAAGAACAACAACGACAGTAATAATAATAATAATAATAATAATGATAAGTTACATGTACCACATGTATGTTACCCACAGGATCTGATCGATCTAATGCTGAAAAGACTAGACATTGATCGGGACGGAAGAGTAAATGAGGAAGATTACAGAACCGCTGTGTTGGACAGAAACTTATTATTTCTCGAGTGTATGGGGCCAGTTTTCCCTTCACAAGAAGCTCAGAATGCATTCATGACGACGTTCACAAATAAATTGGGTCCGAATTGAGAAAAAAAAAGAACAAACAACAACAAAGTTCGATATTAAATTTAAAAAAAATGACAGGAATAAAAAATTTCCGATTCAAATGGAAATATTGATAAAACTTTTTCACTTGCAATATCTTATCGTTCGAGCATTAAATCCTTTCTCTCTCTTCTTATTTGGGGCTCGACAACGAATGAAAAATATTTCTTCCGACGACACGATGTATAAAATATGACCTGGGAACTTGGACGACGATAATCCCCGAGTGTCATCCATACACAGAAAAAGACAAACACACACTGAGATAAAAATCTTGTATACATAGGAGATTTTCACGCTAATGAACGTGATGCTCGCGCAAATGTGCTAAGCCAGACAGAAGATATCCGCACTCTGAGCAGCCCTCTGAGCATAGTTTTACAGACACGAGCACACGAATTCACCCACACTTGGTCCAGACACGGGGGAATGCGACGCTCCATTAAATTTTCGAGGCCGCCTCGATGGTAAACTCTCATAATACTCTCTATACCAAGTGGAAGATGAGGGCTACAGACCGATCGAATATTTTACGATTCATCGAACAGTAAAGATCGACCTTCCGCAAACAATCGCAAATGAAGCATTATAATACCCTGACGAGGTTTCAAACACGAATAAATATTTACATAGAAAAACTCAATTTTTTGGGCCCTATATAAAATTAATAATGAAAAATAATTGAATTCACGAGCTAAATTGTATCAATGATTTTGTTGTCAAAAAGGCAATTCGTTTATTTAGATTTTATGTCGAATAGTCACGTCATATATGAGATTAACAACAGGCAAACGTGAGTCCCAAAAGCAAACGTGCCAACATTTTTGAGGCCGCCTCGATGGTAAACTCTCATAATACTCTCTGCCGAGTGGGAGATGAGGGCTACAGGCCGATCGAATGTTTTACTGTATGCAGACAATCGCAAATGAAGGATTATAATACCCTGACGAGGTTTCAAACACGAATAAATATTTACATAGAAAAACTCAATTTTTTGGGCCCTATATAAAATTAATAATGAAAAATAATTGAATTCACGAGCTAAATTGTATCAATGATTTTATTGTCAAAAAGACAATTCGTTTATTTAGATTTTATGTGGAATAGTCACGTCATATATGAGATAAACAACCAACAAAAGTGAGTCCCAAAAGCAAACGTGCCAAAATTTTCGAGGCCGCCTCGATGGTAAACTCTCATAATACTCTCTACCGAGTGGGAGATGAGAGGTACAGACCGATCGAATAGTTTACGATTCATCGAACAGTAAAGATCGACCTTCCGCAAACAATCGCAAATGAAGCATTATAATACCCGGACGAGGTTTCAAACACGAATAAATATTTACATAGAAAAACTCAATTTTTTGGGCCCTATATAAAATTAATAATGAAAAATAATTGAATTCACGAGCTAAATTGTATCAATGATTTTATTGTCAAAAAGACAATTCGTTTATTTAGATTTTATGTCGAATAGTCACGTCATATATGAGAGTAACAACAGATAAAAGTGAGTCCCAAAAGCAAACGTGCCAATGTATCAGGAATGAGAAACCCGCAAGAAAGATATCGTGTGGCCCACGAACGTGTTACGAAAATATAATAAATGTTTGAGTTGATCCTTTTTTTAAACGCACGAATTCACTCTGATCCTCGTTCTCAAGCAGCTATAACAACAAATTAAAGTATTGAATCACGAAAAGTTTGGTCGGCTCGAGGCGCCCTCGATCACGATTCTTCGGGTCTTGTAACATCGCAAGTTCATATAAAACATAAATACTGAATCTATATAAAGCAGAAATGGTGAAGATCCTTAGCCCTACTTTTCTCATCCCTACGGATAATGTTGGGGATTGAATGGTATATATATATATATATACCATTCAATCCCGAATATATATATATATATATATATATATACACGTACACGTTAGCCTTACTCTAATATATATATATATATATATATATATATATATATATATATATATATATATATATATATTAGAGTAAGGCTAGCGTGTACCCGTGTATTTTTCACCAGAGTATCTCGCTATGACGACGACTATAGGACGACGGGGGTGGAACGATATTGTGTAAAGAGCATAATAACGTTGGGGGCGATGAAAGAGAGGCGAGGAGTAAGAGAGAGAGAGAGAGAAAGAGATCTCTCTCTGTCCCCTTTGTGGGTAGCCGACCGTGTCCTGAAAGGAAGAGCATGCAGAATGGAAGAAAAAAAGAAATGTGCGAGCTCGATCCTCTTTTCGTACGCGTGGATGTTCACAGTGAGAAAGATGCGCGTATATTCCAATCGGTGCAAACTCTCTCTGGTTGGCTCTCTCGCGAGAGTTAGAGCGCCAGCTGAGAAAACATGCCCGTGGCATGTCGACGAAAACGATGCTTTAACGCGTGTATGGTACCCGCAAAAGGGCGCAGATATATATATATATATATAGCTCTTTATACCCTTTTTATATGTATATATATATATACAGCTCTATATACCCTTTTTATATGTATATATGAATATGTGCGTGTGTTTTCTTTAGTTGAGAGAGATGCTTTTCTCCACCTCTCTCATATGTTCCTGTGCAATTTGTACGAGGATCGATTCAGATATTGCCAACCAGAGGCAGCGCCACATCTTTCTCGCTTATTCTCTCTCTGACTGGATATTATTCTTATAATAAAACCACCTTAAAAGCCAGCAGGTATTAAAAAATCGTTGGTAAAGAGACTTCGGTATATATAGAGCAGTGACCGCGTACACTTTTTTTTCGAGTAATTGGATCTTTATGCCAATCATGAGAAATACATACATGCACATTGTTAGCAATTGCAAGACAAAAATATGCAAAAGTTGAGCGTTTGGCGATATAAAGAGAATATTCCAGATCGTTAAGATTATTGATAAAAACAAAATCACAATTAGTGTCGAGGCTGCGGAACAGACAAAAGGCGTATATTTTTTTATATATGTATATTTATAATATATATGTATACGTATAATATATTTACTCGATCACGAACCAAAAAGAAAAAAATTGCATCACATTAAAATGGTAAAATCGTACATTCTGCAGATCAATCTTTATCCCTGCCTCTATGCATCACTACATAGCTACACATTTTACGAGAATTTTTTTTATTCCATGTATCCTTGCGTCACGAATATCGACACTGAAGCCATGTCAAAGATCAGCAATGAGGGTGACTCGAAACTGTTCAGGGTGAAAGTTCGAATGATCCTGAAAATTCTATATCATGATATGATTTTCAAATTTTTACAAGCATTATTGCTGCTAAGCACGAATCAATAACTAAGGAATTCTCCTTAGTTATTCCTTCGTGTTTTTTTTTTTTTTTTGGTGATCGCGAATGCAGTTTTTATTTTTTTCAACTTTCAAAAATTTCCACGAAAATCCTCAAAAACATTTATTTATAATTTTTTTATTTTTTTTCACATCTATTCTCGTCAATGAATTGGATCTTTATGCCAATCTTGAGAAATACATGCACATTGTTAGCAATTGCAAGACAAAAATATGCAAAAGTTGAGCGTTTGGCGATATAAAGAGAATATTCCAGATCGTTAAGATTATTGATAAAAACAAAATCAACAATTAGTGTCAAAGCTACGAAACAGACGCTTGGCTTGAATACATAAACGTATATTTTTTATATATGTATATTTATAATATACATATATATATATATATATATATATATATATGTATACGTATAATATATTTACTCGATCACGAACCAAAAAAAGTAACAAAACACATTCATCCCGTTCATGATACATAAATTATAATCAGACCCACGGATACCATAAGGAATGCCGACGATTTCAACCGAAACGTGATGAAACGCGAGGCAATTCGATTTGTGTGCCCACGCTCGCTCATCAAAGGAGCCGGCCAACCAACTCGTGCTTCCCCCCTCCCCCCTTCCCCTTCTCCCCACCCCGCACACATATTCTCCATATTAGCCACACAACCCGCCAAAGGATTACGAATAAAAATACGCGCTCACGTGCTTTGTCGAGCGATAATACCGCGTCGATTTTGTGCGTTAATTCGTGAACCCCATAGACAGAATTCTCTATTCATTA
>OY769908.1:18376884-18381884 GCA_963669185.1 Dyspetes luteomarginatus | reverse complement strand
GTTAAATAAATTGAGAAGGTTCGAGGCACTTTAAAGCATTGCAATATGTCAAGGAGAAGAAATTTTTGATAATTTCGAATGACTAATCTCGATGCTACTTTATTAACCCTCTCTCGGAAAATTCTGATACGAGTAATTTTCGGGTGGACAGAACGCGGAGCCACGTGTGTCAAGTGTGAGCTATAAGAAAAGTGTGGAGTGTCATTATAATACATGGAAGAATTGATGAGAATGAAAATTTCAAAAAAAAATATTCAATTGATGGTTAACTATTGGCAAAATAAATAAGTCTGGCAGAACTGATATTTTTATGGCTCGTTTTACCAACCTCGGTCATATTCTCCGACTCGACGTCATCTCTATACATAAATCTACGAATTTGATAGCCTCGGGGTTCTGTACATACGTAAATATAAAATAAATTTTAAAAAAATGAAAGTGAAAAAAATATATATATATCGACAAGAGAGATAAGCACGAGTCGCCATAAAGTATCTCAGAGGTGTCGTGTTCGTCACGGACACGGGAGACTGAGTTTTCACAACAGGATTAGAAAGGGCAGAGAAGAAGAGTGGCTGCAGCGGGACCCACGGATCTTCGAGCCGCATATCTCCTCTCCTCTCGCTCTGGCTGGTCCAGAAGAGCCTAGACGATTTTTCACGGACGTCTTCAGTTCAGGTTTTTTTTTTTTTTTTTTTTTGTTATCCAATTTTTTTTTCTTCCTTTTTTTCCGTCTTTTCTCGAGCAACGCTAAGGACGTGGAAGACGAACGCTTGGATCATCTACATCCGGTCATTTTTGTTTAACATTTTTTTTTTGTTATTCCTCCCCCTCGTTTTCGCTCTCGGCATAAACGCGGTGTAAAGTGCATTTCGTGGAGAATCTTCGGTACAAGCTTCGAGTGCACGTCGAGTGGTTTTTATTGATCTGACATTGCACGAGAGAGGCGTCCATTCATGGGCAGGAAAATTCCACCCCTCTGAATGGCCCATCCTTATTGTGCAAAATTTCAGGCCCGTTTTCGAGAGGCTGAATCTTCAATCAGATATATCGCCTCTGACCCCCGTTATTATATTTCTCGACCTGAAATACGCGCCATTCGAATTTTTCATACAACAACAAAAAAATATTCTCTCTTCTTGGAATATTTACGATATTCTGTAAAAAAAAAACCGACGTCGAGGTGGAACAAAAAAAATTCACAAAGCTTTGATGCACATAAATATAGAAATTGGTGTTCTCGCGGTCTCGTTATGTATTTATGAAAAGAGGAAAAAAAATTACATCACCTTAAAATGGTAAAATCGTACATTCTGCAGATCAATCTTTATCCCTGCCTCTATGCATCACTACATATAGCTACACATTTTACGAGAATTTTTTTATTCCATGTATCCTTGCGTCACGAATATCGACACTCAAGCCATGTCAAAGAGCAGCAATGAGGGCGACTCGAAACTCTTCAGGGTGAAAGTTCGAATGATCCTGAAAATTCTATATCATGATATGATTTTCCAATTTTCACAAGCATTATTGCTGCTAAGTACGAAACAATAACTAAGAAATTCTCCTTAGTTATTACTTCGTGTTTTTTTTTTTTTTTTTGGTGATCGTGAATGCAGTTTTTATTTTTTTCAACTTTCAAAAATTTCTACGAAAATTCTCAAAAACATTTACGTTTAAATTTTTTTCTTTTTTCACATCTATTCGTTAAAATTTCGTGATATTAAAAATATGCTGTATAAAAGCTACTGGATTAAGTGAGCGAGAAAATCAGCTCCAGGAAGCGTCATGCGACTGATCCTCGGTGATGACTTCGACCCGTTGACAGTCCTCGAGAAGAGTATTTTACGAAAATTGTGAAAAGCACCGTACTCAGCTATGGCTTTGCGTCATCATTAAGAGATGAACCATACGCTGAGAATTTCTCAGAATTTAAAACCCAACAGGAATACAAAAACGAAAAATACACGAGTGTATGTAACATTTCATGTAATATCGCTGTATATATGTGTATATATATATATAAATGGGATATTATATATATATATATATAAATATATATAAATGCAAGAGAGCGAGTACAGCTAATTGAATCCATCGGTTTCATGCTTACATCTCTCGTCCCACGCGGATATCACGACCTTTTTCAATCCTCCACCCCCCCCCCCCCCCCCCTAGTTGCCTAACCCGAATGAATTTACATCGAATTACAATTTATTTTCCTGTTGGATTTCTCTCGTTTGCCTCAGCTCCTTTTGCTGCTGCTGGAAACCCGTAATAAGTTTTATTATCTAACCGGTATATTTATGTATATATTGACCTCACCGATTCATTTATGTATAGGTACATAGCATATATATATACAATTTATATATATATATATATATACATATATATACATATATATTATAAATGCAATTGTCGGGACCACATACGTTTTATCGAAGAGACTCAACAAATTACGCAGTCATTCCCTTGAGGCTATGGTCATCTCGCGGTGTCGAATGCAAATTATCATTGTATCACCTTTCGACAAGAGGCTTTCTCTCCCTCGGGTACTGACAAATGAATTTCTCAGTTAATTTTTACAGCCATTTCTCTTTTTCGGCACTCTAAAAAATTATTCCCAATTAAATAAAATCTATTGTATGAAATTTTCGCAATTTTTGCACACTAACGCGAGTCCCATTTAATATTGGAACGAAAAATTGAGCTGAATCTTATTTAAGACAATTAATATAACTTTGCTGGATTTCATTAAGAAAAATGATTTTTTGGTGAATTGATTTAAATGCAATTACTCTTTCTTTTTTTTTTTATAGACAGGGTAAAATCTACTTCTTTGTTCTTTCGATTTTATGAGAGGTTCTCGTCAATGAACTTTGACCTCTCGTCTAATTACCGTCTTCTTTGGTTACTCTTGCTCTTTGCTGGCAGTGTAATACAGGCAAAGTTAACCGGGAGCGAACACACGAAATTCAACCAGCAGCAGTTGAACCAACTGACCAGTCCACGGCTTCTCTCTCCAACCGCATATACATACATACATACATACATATATATATATATATATATATATATATATTCACCTAACTCTTTGGCTCTGAAAATGCACCAAGATCCTCTCTCATCTCTCTGCTGTGGCTGCTACCTTGCTCTCATGGTCAGAGCAAGCCTCATGGTAATTATGGTGAGAGGGAAGCTCTCACTCAGAAGTCACGAGAGTCAGGGTGTTCTGTGTCCTGAACGGTAACGTACATACAACGCCAACCAACATTCGTATAAATATACATGTTCATATACATACGAATTATTTATACACATATATATATATACATCGTGTATATATATATATATATATATATATATATATATATATATATATATACACGATGTATCTCTGCCCACCTAAGTACCTTGCATATACACATATATAGCACCCACGTATATATATAGCTCACCTGAGTGTATTGCGTATATATTTGCCGTGTATATATAGCACCTTCTGTGTGCTCTGTGAGCTCGCACCGACCGTGCTCTCTGCTGCTCTCCGCAGTAAAATAAATGCAACAGCAGGCAGCCCTGTTTAATTAATCAAGCTGACAGCGGTCATCGGTCAGCTTAAATACCACGCAGACTCCTGTATACCAATGTGCGGCATTATCTTTAATATTTAATTCAACTCCATTCAAATTGAATTTCAAAGATTGAAGGCCTGAAAATGCTTAAGGGTTGACATTCCATTCGTTGACTCAATAATTAATTTTATCTCGAATTTTATTAATATTTTTTACAAAATTGAAAATCTCAGCAGATAAATAATTATGGGCAAAAAATATGATGAATTGAGATATATGATGATAGAATAATTATTTTGGTGTAAAAATAATATTTTTTGTAGAGAATATGATTTTTAGTACATTTCTCTCCTCGAACAATGCCCATTAATTATTTAAAAGCCAATTGAAATATTCTCATTTCATCAACTCTCTCGACACACTTTTGTATTTTCGGAATAACTATCATTATGACAGATACAGAAACCTCATTTTTTTCAACAAGTAAGACAAGTATATATATATATATATCGGTAATTTTTGCAATTGTTCTTCGCTCTGGGGTGTAAGATTTTCTTTAAAATTTCCTGCGTCCATTTTGAATCTGATGGGGCAAAGCTTTCACTTGAAAAAATGATCGACGTGAGTAGGGCATCACGTGGTATGGATGATCTGGTTGCTGCTTTTAGGGCAGAGTCTCAATAATAAAGACGATAATAATAATAATTATTATTATTCGTTGAGTCACGTGAGCACGGAGAGTACAGAGAGTATATATATCGGTTGTACTTTTGGCTCGAGCGGGTGCATCACGAGCATGAGATACATATTACGTACGACTTTCTCACGAGAGAGTCTAATTGGTCTGACCCGTTGGCGGCGGAGAGCTCAGGCACAAAACTTACATCGACGATGAGTTTCCGTGCAGCTGATGACGAACAAGCGGCACTACTGCACTAACTCGATGTGTGTGTGTGTTTGTGTGCGCGTCAATATAGCCGCGAGAAAATATACAGGCCAGTTTTGCACCATCGAATTTCAATCTGGGACGCGTGAAAGAAGTCCGATCATACCTTATATATGTATATAGTCCATCTCGGACGTCCACACAAGAGAGGAAAGTGTAATTTTTCATTTTAACGAGCGATGTCCATCGCTCTCGTAACGCCATCTTATTCTTTTTTTTTTTGTTGTTGCTCCGTCCATCCGTCATTGAAGATGCCATACGGACGAGAGAGAGCGAGAGAGAGAGAGAGAGAGAGAGAGAGAGAGAGAGAGAGAGAGAGAGAGAGAGAGAGAGAGAGAGAGAGAGAGAGAGAGAGAGAGAGAGAGAGAGAGAGAGAGAGAGAGAGAGAGAGAGAGAGAGAGAGAGAGAGAGAGAGAGAGAGAGAGAGAGAGAGAGAGAGAGAGAGAGAGAGAGAGAGAGAGAGAAAGAAAGAG